>CABEEJ010007351.1:0-31504 GCA_901482245.1 Timema douglasi | reverse complement strand
GGCCTGGCATTCCCCACATTCACAAGATGTCTTGTCAGAGGTGAAGGAAGGGTTCGGTAATCAGATAAATCTGTGCCAGGACCGAGAATTGAACCCCGGCCGCCAGCATAGAAGGCCTTTACAGTAGATTTTCCATGATTTCACTAAGTTGTCCAACTAAGTACTCATAGTATAAAATTTAGATCGGTGGATCACCAAATAGTAATAGTCTAGAAAAAAAAGAAGCAGTTATTTGTAACGAAGTGCACGAGGACTAAGCGTCAAGATAATTTGGTTTGGTTTTGCGGTGATAGAGAGGACAGAGTTCAAGTATCAATCATTTTCACGTAAAGAGGTTTTATCCACTCTTCCTTTAACAAAAATGTAGTCATATTTCTTCTAAATTTTACAGTCCTCGTCTGTAATTAATTTTTGTAATAAATTCTTATAGCTTGGATTGGTAGCATGACACGCCACTAACACAATTTACAATTTTATACAATAAATATGTGTTAATTTATAGCTAGATATACGGTTTGTTATTTGTTTAGTTCCAGAACAAATTTGGTAAATGTTTTAAACTATTACAATCTTACCATTGTTGCATTCATATTTTAGGGCCTATATTTAATGGATGATAACAATGATAAACGAATGTCTTTAGTTTCCAAAAATCACAGAAGTGAAGGGAATTCTTGCGTTTTACTTTCTCTCGACCCCTTGGAGAAAGAAGTAGTTCCATTTTGATCGTATAAAAAATCTAACTCGAGATTATGATGAACTTTAGAGTTTCATGGCTCCCTGAAACAGACAAAGTGATTTTCGTAATGATGTTTTTCTGTGTGTTTGATTGTTTGTTAATCTATTATCTAGACCAAAAGCCGACTCCATTTTACCAATTGGTCCAAAACTTTATATATAGGATGTTAATAAAGGTCCTTTGATTTTTTTTTTTTTTAACTAAACATACAACCCTGAAATGATTGTAGTTTTGTGAAGGGCAAAATTTTAAAAAATCGATTACTTCGAAATCTACTCTATTTTGATTATATTTATTATATAGACATTGATTAACTTAACAAACAAAATGCTAATTCATTTTATCATGAAAATGTCTTCGAGGGTATTTAACATAAATTCAATTTCCAATTTTTATTATATATCAACTATTTGAGATAATAGATAACCTATCATTATAAAGTTGAATTACTGTTACATATAAAAATCTTTTAATTCAAAGATATTTTTATAAAACCAATAGTTTCTAATCTATAATCAAATATGATATATCAACTGTATAATTTTATTAATTATATGTTAAGCTCTTTGGTGAACAGAGATGTTCCACTTTTATTAACTTTTCTGTAAATGTGTACTTAATTTATGCTGTTTGGTAGAGTGCTTCTGAGACAATTTATATTATTTTGTTTCACAAATATTACGAATTTTTAGTAAGGTAAAAAAAGAAAAGATCCGTGCAGTGCACTGTAGCATTTATTTTAAATTGGTTTAGACTAAATATTGATGAACGTGATTGATTTTTAATATTATATTGATTCTAAATATGCTATATTAAACTGTGTCTGCACCTTTAACTAGCCAAGAACAACACTATATCAAAGATGGAAATGATCATATACTTACACATTTAATTGATATTGAGAAAGTAAATTAGAGTTTTAATCATACAGGTTGGAAATGAATATTTTTAATAGTCTCTTTATAACCAAATAACATCCATTAACCACCATTGATAGAAACATAGCTCCTGATGATCTACAAAGACACCTTGTTATTAGGAATAGATGATTGCGAATAGGTAGAACCAGTGATTAAATCGTGTTCCTTTCAACAAGGGTGGTTAGGGAGCTTTAAGAAAAATGTAAACTCCAAAGCTGTCAATCTCATAGGAATGGCCACGAAACGTTATCATTAAAAAAACATAATTAGTTTTTAAAAGGAATTTTGTAAAGCGAAAAAACCTTTTTTTGATAAATGATCGGCTTCACAAACTGTTAATTAGTTGTGGTGGCCTAGGTATAATTTTTCTTTAAAAGAAACAAAATCCCTTTTGACCATTCAAAAGACTAGTCCTGTATTTTCTTGGAACAATTAGTGTTGGTTAAGAAAATGCAGGCCATAGCAAACAGGTGTTTCTTCCCAGGCAGCCAATAAAAACATACATTTTAGTTGTTATATGATAAATCTAAAATTATAGGGTTTTTATCCACAAAATTTAACATATTTGAAACATTCCTGTTTTCCTTACGGCAGCTATTAAATAGTCACGTACATTTTATTAATATTTAGTTTTTTAATCAGTGCAATATTAAAACAGTGGGAAAACTATATTATGACATTACGAAATAATTTAAGTTTACATATTGTGCTATTTTCCAAAGTTACATTATTTATTATAAAGATGTATCATGATATACAATTTTATTTAAACCTAATGTTCGCTTTTTATATTTTCTGAATAGAGTTTGTACTCAAACAAAACCAAGAAATTGATATTTTTTAAATTGTTTCACTACTAAAACTTGAAATAAACTAACATAAAATAATTACACATAGACAGCTATAATTTGTTCTTGTACCATTACCATAATACCCCTTGATATTAATGATCCATTCACTTTATAATCTGTTAATTTCTCGAGATTAAAACAAAATAGGGGATGAAGACGACAGTCATCTTCTATAATGTCCTGAAATAATAATCTGAAATCATTACACCTACAATCTTGACGTTAACGCTTGTACTCAAAACCTGAACATCAAATGAATTTCAAGTAACATTTCCCCCTCGTTAATTTGTATCGCCTTGCAGCCAAGTAGAAATCTTACACCACAATCTTAAAAGGCGTAGGGAAGGGAACAAGGGAGCAAGTGTAACAACGTCTTGGGAGGTCACTTGAGAACCCCCCTTTTCTTCTTGCCCCCTGATTTTACCCCTTTCCTTGACGACACACCATACCGTCATGCTTTCCTAGGGGCAAGATTTTTGACAAAATAATTAGCAACTCGACACTAGAAAGCTTGTTATATTGCTTTTCATAAAGTAGAGAGTGGAAAGATAACTTACTGTACGTAAGATTACAAGTATAAGGAAATAAACTTTATGTTACATTCAGAAAGAACTTTCTATTTATGAAAACAACTGTACCTAAACCTTAAATTCTCAAATAATAATTATATCAACCAATATAATCCTATGTAAAATAATCGTTTTATTTAAAATTATTTTAATCAAATATAAATTTTAATTCAATATCACACAACTAATGAAAATACATGTTTTTGCAAATTTATATATTATAATAACATCTAAAATGACACGTATAGGTGGAAAAGTAGACTAAGGCATGAGTCCAATATGTTAGTGTTAACCGATGAGGGAAAAGACCGGGTTTCGAATCCTGCATGGCGTAGTTAGATGTTTTCCCCTAAATGGGATCTCCCTCTCATCCCACGCAAACGAGTTCAATATTTACTCATGGTTTTACGCTAATCAAGTAAAATTTTATCGTTGTAAAAAAATAGTGAAAAAATTAATATTGACATATTAATTGAATTATAAAATGTAATATAGATTAAATGGAATTTTACTGTGGATATCATAAATAATTTACTGAATAATTTCAATGACATAAATTTTTTGTTTTCCCAACATATAATTTAAGAATTGAATGTTATGGATTGCTGAAACTACGAGTGTATAAAGCACTTTTTTTTTCAATTCGAGGCGAACTCGAAGCGAATATATGAAATATTCCGAAGCCAAATTGAAGTTCGAGTATTTTTTGTTATTTGTTTTACACTTGAACAAATATTATCTTGTGGTTATTTAAAAAATGTTATGCTCTAAAATTACTTGAAAAATATTTTATTGCACATGTATTTGAGTTCGATTTTGGAAATATTTGGATCATTAGATACGAAATTGCGTTTTGTATTATTAATTCTTTATTACAGAGCAAACGAAAATCAGTAATTTTAACCTTTTTATATTATAATTAAAATTAGCATGAATACTGTCTGAAATTCGTACTATTATGGTATTTCTTGTTGTCTTGGAGAATTTACTTTAGATATCAACGTATCTAATTAATTACCATGCAATATTTGACTCTTTAATTCAAGCTAATCTCTGGAAATATTGAAATTGTGGAACAGGCTGTATTATATTTATTTACTTACTACATTTACTATGGAAATAACGTTCCATGAAACTGGGTTGTTAACTTAAAAATATAAAACTTACATATAATTATATCGTATGGGAATGTATATTTAATATTTTCAAGTATGTCTTTTTTGCGGAGTTAATTGCTTATCCATTCCTTGAATAAAATAAATATTATTCCTTATTATTTATTGGGATGTGTGTTTATGCCATGCGAGAAAGTGAGGCTGCAAATTGTTGTTAATTGATATATATATATATATATATATAATATATTTAAATCTATATATTATAATGTATTTAAAAGTCTGGTATGTATTATATTGTACTTTAGTATGCGACTTTGTCATCGTAGTCATTGAATCTCGATTATGTTACATTTCCAATTGTTGGTTATTTTAATCTTTATCATAATGTATATGATTGTTCACTTTGTATTGTTGTATTATATACTTATCAGGTAAATTAAAACTGTTCATAACTAACTAAATGATATTCGTCTGTTTAGTCAATTTATTTCTAAATTTTATCCTTTTTTTTTTTAACACCGGAAAAGAATCTCAGGAACTTTGCGGACTTGTATTTTTAATTTATTCTAGTCAACATTTGCAATTTTGGTTTGAATTACATTCTTAATATTTATTACTATTTACTTTTGGTAGCTGAGATATATTATAATTATTATTTCTTAGAGGTAGCATGCCCACTCTTTAGCATCCTCCATTGCTACCTAAATGGTACCCTGGCTTTATATTCTGGCATTATTTGTACTCTGTTAAACTTAATTGGTATAATATCCAATTTGGTGGCTGCATGGTCTAAGGCGTCACTCTCGCAGTAAACTAGACTGCCGATGACGGGGAGATCAAAGTTCTAAATTCAGTCGGGTGTACTGAAGATGTTTTTTCCCTAAACGGGTTTTCACTCTTTACATCATATAAATATGGCCTTCCTCATTCCTAAATCCACTAGCGTAATTATTACGTAAGAGTTTAATCTGAACGGGTAGTAATATGCGCTGCTAAAAAGAAATGTATATGTTCTCCTTGTTCTTATGATTATTTACAAAAGGTTCTAAATAAATTAATGATCCGATTATTGGGATCCCAACAATAGAGATCTTACATAAAGTTTACCTTTTACCTCCACAAACCCAAAAACATTTACAATTCGAAGACACTAGCACTAACAGATAGGAATAATAATAGTAGAAATGTAATGATCCAGCACACCAAGTAAAGTTTTTTTACCCGATTACATTTCTGTAACCATATCTGAAGTCACCTCTAGCCCACCATTTAACGAAAGTAGTGGTTCCCGATTCGGACATGTGTCAGATTGTATTGCCTCCCTCACCATCAATTACTGTCTGGGACAATTTAAAAATCGATGAGCGTTTCTTACGGTTATTGAACGAGATCCAAGGAACTATAGCCTTTCTTACAAATGTTAGTATTCGTATTGAGGTTGATAGCGGGGTTGGGGGGCGGGGGATTGTGCACTTTAAGTTTTGCCAGTCATTATAACATCATTAGATAATATGTATTTTAGCGAACAATGATATTATTTTATTTATTTGAGGTATTCAACTTGCACTTTTTGAACCAACTGATCATATCAGCACACGTGCATTTCTACGCGCGATAACGAAAAGGCCGACCAATTATGCTGGCAAAGATATGTTCACATACCTTTCAGAGTTTTTTTTTTACGAGCCACGATTGACATTGGATTGATGGCTTTATTTCCCCTCCGAAGGAAGTTGTGCTACGGAAATGTATTGCTCAAGAAAAATTAGTTGACCCAGGCTAGGTTTAACCCCATGAACATCAGGTTTTGAGGTGAGCACTTTACACAAAGCCCATTAAAGTCAACGACAGTGATGGTAGTCAAGGTCACTGATAACATGGGATTATAATTTATTTGATTTTGAATAAAATATATTCACTTGTTAATTCACCGTTGACACTTTTATCTCCCTTACATAGAGATCCCCTCGACTTTGTAAAGTGTAGGCCTAATAATTTTGATTTTAATAAATATTCAAACAAAACTAAATCCATACTAGGTTTTTGGTGATCTTTAAATACTATTTTGGTTTATAAAAACTCCCTAGTATAATAAAATGTTTGAAAATCTTTAGCATAGTAGAACCACCATCAGTGGCATGTCTTGCGGTGTTTTCAGGGTAAAAAGATATTGTTTAAACTGCACAGGTGAAATATTGTTCCACACAAGGTTTCCTGTTAATCTATGTTTACAAGGATTCGACCCGCACCGGATTTCCTAGCCCGAGAGCTGAATGGAATATTATATATAATATTGTTTAGCTTGTACGTAACGTTGGAAACAATTACTCCAGCGTCCCACGTGCAACGGCTGTGAAAGAAAAGCCTAGTTTTCCAAGTGCTGACTTAAAGGGCCAGTTTCATAGTCAAATTTAGTACGCCTCAAGTGCGGCGCTACACTAAGTATAAGACGACACCTACCTAAACCAGAATGGAATGGNGTACGCCTCAAGTGCGGCGCTACACTAAGTATAAGACGACACCTACCTAAACCAGAATGGAATGGGCCATTCCCGCATAGGAAATTGGCCCATTCCATTCTGGTTTAGGTAGGTGTCGTCATATACTTAGTGTAGCGCCGCACTTGAGGCGTACTAAATTTGACTATGAAACTGGCCCATAGTAACTGCCAATCACTGAAAATAATATTTAATATTTAGCACCGCGTCTTACTACCCGTTCAGGTTATACGCTTTAAGTACTAATTACTCTAATGGATTAGGAATTGGGAAGGTTGAATTATGGGAAGTGAACCCGCATTTGCGTGGAGGGAGAGTGGAAAACCATTTAGGAAAAACCCACCAGTTCACCCGACCGAGATTCGAACCTCGATCACCCCCTCAGCAGTCGAGCTACAAGACAAGCGCGTTAGCCAACTACGCCACCGAGGTTGGTATCACTGAATAATCACTGGTATAAATCACTGCTCTTTTTAAATAAAGGTCACTGCGATCACCGATATCGTAAAATCACTGTTTCGCCCATCCCTTCAGTGCTTAGTGATTAGCATGAGAACAAAGTTCGGAAGCTCCCGAACATTTAGTTCCGGTGGTAGGTGGATACACGGTCCACACCGAGCAATGCTCTCTCAACGATTCATCCGCGTTTAAAAACATTGATAGCAAGCATTCCACCAGAAAAATACTGTGCGGTGCTGCTCCATGTAGCCGGTCCTTTAAATTGACCAATTGTAAATAAGTCCTGCTTTATATAGGAACGTATGTACGTTGACACTTGGTCAGATGGTGTTAAACTGAGTGATGAGAAAAAAAAACAGTTACAGTTTAAACTCAACACTCCACGCCATCCATGACACTGATTACCATAGTAGCGATTTTTTAAGTTTTTTGATTTGCGTCGCATCTTATTTCCCGTTTTTTCAGGAGCATATTTACATTAATTGATAAGGGATTAATAAAATTTAATCTATAGAGAATGTATCAACATTTGTGTGGAAGGAGTAAGGGAATCAAATTAGTAAAAAAAAAACTCTCATCGCACCTGACAGTGATTTCGTGAGAACGGCTCCTATAAACATGTCACCATCGAAGCTAAAAATTAAATCTACACTAAAATGCATTTGGCAAAAATCACTAAATTTAATATTTATCTTGTATCTTTAAAATTCTGTCAAATATTTATCTTGTATCTTTAAAATTCTGTCAAATTGAACTGAATAATACATGTCCACGTGTATCAAAAATTTAAAATTAATTTAGTACCATTATTTTAATTATATTTTACTAGCACGTCTTACTATGCGTTCATGTTATACGCTTATGTACTAAATGTAATAATGGGTTAGGAATGAGCAAGGTTGAGATAAAAGGAAATGTACCAGTATTTTCGTGGAGAGAAGGAAACCACTTAAGACATATCACTTACAGTATATCCGACTGGGATTGAACCCCAGGAGTGAGCCTATGGCCATACTGCTGGTTAGAACTATGATTAGCTGTGAGGTAGGGTTATTCCTAGCCTGTAGTTAGCCCGGATGGATAGTAAAATGCAGCGCACGATTTTTTTTTAAGGTGCTCCAACTAAATTCATATAGTAGGAGCACGTACAAATATTTTATATTTTGTTAAAATATATGCATATTGGTTTGATTATAGTCCAATACAGTAGAAGATTTTCCGAATTATTATTTTATAATAAAAAAAATATCTTATAATTTTAAAAACATATGATAAGTTAATTGAAGATTATATTCCTATAAATATACTCTTATGAAATTTAGAAGAAATATATTGCTTTTTTTCTACTACAACGAACAACGCCTAAACATGAAATAAACAAAACACGAGAATAAAACAAATTAATAATGGTGTTTGACGCCATTACTTGGCTGATCTGACATGTTGCTTTCTAAAAACGAATAACAAAAGCCTCCATTTTTCGAACAATTATCATTGTTATTGCCGATCTCTTCCAAAAACCTGGCATCTTTACATTATTTTTTACTTTCGTCAAATGAATTGAAGAGTTTCCAAAAGTTTCACCATTTCAAAACACCCAAGTTTAAGAAGCTAAGAGAGGAGGAGGGGTTAGCACCCAAAGTTAAAGAGCAGCCCCCCGCCCCCCTCCCCCCATTCTCTTTGCCCTTCTTTTTCTCAGTCGAACAAGAAGAGCGGTGAAGTAAAGAGGGTTTGTGGAGGAATGATTAATAGGTGTCAAACTAAGTTAAACACAAGAAGGCGCATTCCCATTCTTTCTTTTGTAGATCGCTAAAACTTTGGCCAAGAAAAAGCACTTAAGTCATAGAGGGTGAAAGAATCGCTCATTTATGGTGGATGAGTATCTTCATAGGTCCCGAAAGGTGATGGCATAGATCTATGGGGTCAAAGGTTGACCTGACTGAGCACTAATTTGATTTGACCCTCACACTGATTGCAACTTCACTTCAAAGACAAAACTAACTAATCAAGCCTCTCACAGAGTGCCTAGGTCGCATTAAACGCATCTATTAAAAGAACGAATTTAAAATTTCACCTGCATCATAACAGTTAATTGCAGTTCGAATGTTCATCAGAGAATTTACGAAAAATATATATTTAAAGTAAGAAATTATTTTATACAAAAATCAATTCATTTAAATAAAAGCCGTCCTGTGAAATAATTTGTTTTGTAGTTAAAAAAAGTGTTAGTTTTTAAATATGTAAAAAACATATATATAAAATGTTTTGCCATTTCTGGTACAAGGGCAATATAAAACCACGCTTAACAGGTGGGCCACGGTACTCCTTATACTAGAAGTTCATAGCCTAGTTGGGCCACGGTCACTGACCATGAGGACTATAACAGATAATAGACCTGTGGGTAGATATTAATTTGGCACCACCAATCTTTGTGCCTTATAGTAAGTGTCGCACTACGCTCGTTTAAACATTAATCTGGGATCAGTAATTTACACATTTTGTATTTCAAACACATTTTGTATATGTTATTTTTATATTATTTTATTTAGAAATTACAGAACTCATGTTTTATTTAATAGTCTAAAAAATCTTCGTTTGAAAATTGTATTCACTTCAGTTCGAATAGGTATTCACATTATATATAATAAAGAGATTGCCATATTGGCCTGGCACACACGTTTCTTCACACGTCTTAGCCCAAATCGACAGTCAACAACTCTGTACCAAAAATACCCACCAATTATCTGGCTTTAATTTCAATTTGTCACCGAGAGCTGCTGAGCTCTTGCTAATACAAACTAAACTACTTTTAGAAAAAGAAAATAAAACCACTAAACTTTACAAGTTATATATATTGCTCTCTCTCACACACACCTACACTGCATGGTTTGACCTTGAATTATTGCAAGGCCTGAAAACAAGAAAACTGGATCCTCTTGATCCGTCGCCTGCTGCACGTGTACGGAAGTAAATCAAAAACAGTACAGTCATAGACTAATAAAATTGACACAACCTAAATTTATATAATCCAGGTAACATTACATAAGTTAGGCTTGTTTAAGCTAGGTCAGGTTAGGTTAGCATTTTGTTGTATCTTACTGTTGCTGGGTTTTTTTCTCAGCTTGAGATAACATTTACATTCATCTTAAATGGAGCCCCACAACAGCCAGGGCTAAATGTTAGTAGATCATTACGCCTTCTTTACAACTTTCTTAGGAAGGAACTTGTGGCCCAACTTTAATATAGGACTAACGATACAATTTTAAACGCAGGTCATAAAAGGTGGCCCTATTATAATCCGACTTTATGAAAATATATTTTAATTTTTGTTTTGTGCACTGCGTCTTAGCATCATTTCTGACTGTCCATACATTTACACTAATGTGATATGATCAAAGAAGGAGTAATTTAGAGAAAGTCTACACGTTTTAGGTGTGTAAGAGAAGAAAACAAACAAGGAAAAATCACCCTAAGTAATCTTGCCCAGGATTCAAAGCCCAAACTCTCCATCACCAGTAAACCAAATCAAATTAGTTTTATACCTTAGCCCACGTACCACCTATGAAGTCTATCTAGTATTACTTGAAAAGATATCTGAGAATTCTGCACTTCTTTTTAAGACTTGGGAGTTTTATATTGTTCCCAGTTGATTTCACGGGTGATATTTTTACTTCAATGGGGCATTCCACGCTTAATTCAGATAGATAGTGGTCCAACCCATTTATATTTTCGTACTTAAAATAAATATTTTTAGTCAAAGATAGCCAATACAGGCACTAAATAGTAAAACTTAAGAAGAAGTAATGACCTCATTCGTCTTGGGGTAAAGTGCTCGCCTCAGGATCTGATATTAGTGGGTTCAAAGCCAGCCTGGTTAGATGGATTTTTCTTGAAAAATAAAAGCCCGTAACACAGCTCCCTTCGGAGGGGGAGTATAAACGTTTGTCCCATGTTGATTGTGGCATGTAAAAAAAAAAACCTGCGTCAGGTGAAAAAACCTTACTCAGTAATACTGGTAAACCCTTTCACACTTGTTCATGGAAAATAAGTGTGAAAGACAACGAAGAACTACCACATGCACTGAACTCCCTAGACCTTGGAATTTCTACCAAATGGGGCAGCCAGCACTAACCAGCTGAAGGTCTAAGTGCAATGTTCAGTCCCGAAAGGATAGAAAACGGATCAAACCAACGTTGTTGAAGGAAGAAGAAGTTGATAGAATATGATATTTAAAATAAAATAATGACAAGTTAATAACTACACAGGTTTGTGATTTATAGTTTTATCAATGTTTAGTTTACTTCATTTTATTCAGAAAAAAAATCCAGAATAGTGTTTTATTAGAAAATATTTAGCCTAGGAAATATTTTATTACATTGAAAAATGAGATGACATAATTATTTCAAAGACTCTTTATTAACAGTATCAAATACCTATTAAGATAATGATTTAATAAATTTAAAACACACATCACATTTATTGCTACTCAAATTAAATGTGAAAATCAAGATAAGCTGATCAAACTTTACGAATAAAGTTAAACATTTTGAAATTGTGCTATTTAAAATAACATACACTGACTAATTTGAAAGTCGTGCCTATTACTTATAAAATTTATATAATTAGTGTATAAAAAGGCATTCTATGTAAACACAGAAACTTAAAATATATGCTATTTAAGATTGTTATTTTAAACTGTGTTCAAATTTATAATTTTACCTACAAAAAATAACCTCATTATAACATAGTTTAATTTCACTATTTAAAACATTGTTTAAATATTTTTGCTAAATTAAATTAGTAAATGGAGTTAAACTACAGTAATGATCCATATTAAGTGAGAACGTATACCAAGGCATCAATCTACTCGTCTTGTCTGGATTGCCAAGATGGAATATAGGCGTTTCGAAATCCGGCAGTGTGAGTACGGATGTGCATTTTCTAAATATCTTCTCAATCCCTCTCCACACAAATGTGGATACATTTTCCTTTCATTAAATATTCCTTGTCTTAAGCCAGAGTTAATCTGATGATAACGCGGATGGGTAGTAAGACGAGGAGCATGAATTGGGGAAAATTACATTTTGTATTACATAAAATAGTGTGTCAGCCTTAAGACTGTTGGGGAATTTAATTAATTACTCACATCAGTGGGTAAGGTAAGTTGAACAAATATCAGGCTCATATAATCTGTTTGACCAATAATGAGGAGGTAAAAGATCGAACCCTGACTCTGCGATGATAATATTTTTTTCCTAAAGAGTTTCCTACTCTCCCTCCATCCATGTCATCTAGAATATAACCTTTTAATCCTCACCGCAATTAAATTAGAATGGTCCTGACGGGTAGTAAGATGTATTATCAGGTGTTCTGTCTTACGACAGGTACATTCCTTTTGTCAGTGAATTTAGACCGCCAATACAACCTTATCCCCTGCCTCTTCTTTCAGCTCCATTTTTATTACTTTCAAGTAATGAATGTAATGATGATAATAATAATGTAATAAATAAACAATAAAATTATAAATATTTTAATTGCATATTAGTAAAAAAGTTTTATTGAGACTAATTCCTTCATCTAGAAAATCGATTCAGTTTTATTGCCATCAAACACCTCTTAAGGGCAGTGGTTCGAATCCCTGGCGAGCGCTCGTGTGTTAGCTCGTTTCTGCGCCCATCCCTCAAGATCTTGTACGTGGAGGAGCCCGGTCTTGTCATTCGTTATTACATCTTGGAAACTGCGAGATATTTGGAATTCCGAGTGACGTCTGTAGAAGAGTCTTGGGAGAGAACAACAGGGGCAGTTTAGGGTGGGAGAAAAGAGAAGGGGGGGGGGGCCTTGAGGTTCAGTAGAGGGGTGGGGGGGTTGAACTAAAGTTTATTCTTTACAGTGCTATGTTAGCGGACGGGAGCTCTAATAGAAAAAATTTAAATAAATTGAGTTTACTTTTGAAAGGTTTCATGACCCTTAGGTCTAGCTATCATTATGCACGTGGCCTGGATGTCAAGCTAGTCTAGTTGGATTTGTTGGGGGAAAATGTAAGGTTGGGGTTTGATTACCGGTTAATTGTATTGAAAGGGTTTTTCTTTAAATGGTTTTCCACTCTTTCTCTATGAAAATGAGGGTCCATTTCCTCCTTATGTTTTTGAGGGGGCCCAATATTTTCAATCCCATTAGTTTTGTAAGAACGCGGCTAGCCTGAACGGGTGGTAAAACGCGCTGGAAAAACATAAATAAATAACCTTAAAAAAACTCTTATTATGTTAGCCGCAAGAAAAGCTGATAAAACTGTACGAATAAAGTTGAAAATTTTGAAATTGTGCCCCAGTGGTGGCCGCCACCGCCAGTGGTGATAGTGACAACATTTGTGGGTAGAGGGTGTCAAGTGGTCAGCACAATGAGCCCCCAGCCGTTAATCTCAGTTTTATAAACTTGAGCCGCTACTTATTTATTCAAACAGCTCCAAATTTGTCTTCACGTTCCAGACCCACCGATTCACAGCACCTGGGATCGAACCCAATACTACTATATCTGTAGCCATTAACTCTGGCCAGTAGACCACAGAGACGGTGGAATAAAATATTCTTATCCTCTTTAATTTTGTTTAAAAACACTCCATCTAAACTTATTTGGAATCACATTATCAGACAGTGCAAAAAGGTACCTGATTTACTTTAATGTAGAGCCGCAAGTGGCCGAATGCTCTTAAAGGAGTCACTCTCGTGTTAAAATTGGCCTGTTGATGCCGGGGAGATTGGGGTTCGAAACCTGGTAGGGTCTACCAAGTGTGGTTTAATCCTAAATTGTTGACCATTTTCCTATCATGCAAATTTTATTTTATCATCTCTAAATTGCTTCCTTCTTCATCCCTACCCCATTCGAGTGATTATCATATTATATGCGTACAACTTTAATAGGTATTAAGATATGATGATAAAAAAAACTTGAATTCATACGTCTTGACATGTGTTTTACAAATTGTCTCCTTTAGTCTGCCTTAATATAAATAGTGATCATTTGTCACTGTTGAATGCTAATGCAACTTTTGTTAACTGATTGATTTGATTTTCGGGATTTTTTAAAATAATTTTATAAGATGAGGAGGCTAAAATCTAAGTTTTTTTAAAAAAGATTTCAGGGCTGTTTCAGAAAACGACGCACACATTAATATCACTGAATAGGCAGCACTAAAATGTTAATTTATATTGTCAATATGGTTATTAGTTTGTTAATTTATCGAGGGCACGAATAACTACTATACTACACCCAATATCATTGCTGAGGGAACTGCAAGTCTCGGTTAGCTTTTGCCAAATCGCCTCGCTCTCAGTTGTGTATGAAGTTGGTGTGCTGGGGTAAGAAGGAGCTACTGGCAACCTCAACTAACCAGCGTTGCAAAATTTGTCTTGTATTTGAGGAGAGAAATACCAAACAAAAACGCTGTTTCCCAATAATAGCCAATCAGTTCCCTCAAAGATGATATCCGATGTAGTCTGCCAAATAAACATTAAAACAAGAGTTAATGAAACATTACACCTTAATAATTAGTCAAAGTGTTCATATTTTGAAGAAAATTTAATGATTTCTCATTTAAAAACACTTGTTTTAAAAATAAAAACGTTATCGCGAGTATCTTAGTTTATATCATGACAATTATCGACCATGAGTTTGACCTCAATGTGGTGCATAAATCATGTTATTGTTTGCTAAACAAACTTAACTTGAAATTTTATAGGCTTAGAGCATAATTTGAGTTAAACGTTCTATACCTTAGAATTCAGATTTAGCGGAAATTTGTACGTATATCTATTGAGCTAGGGGTCTCCAGTTTGATCCTCAGTACGGCTAATAAAGTCATCGTTGGTGAAACTGATGCTTCCTTTTTTCATACTCGTTAAATTTTTGACCCAAGGACTTGTTGTGTGGTAAATCCTATACTTATTTAGCTTATGAATTGAATGTTAAATATCCTTAACCAAAGTATTATCAATAAAAATATGGGTACGTAAATATTTAGTACAAGGTCAAGAATAAATTTTGCACAAATTTGAATATAAAATGGCTGATCTCCCCTAAATGATTTGTAATTTAAATTATATTACTCTTTCTAGTAGACAAATTGTGTGCTAAGACAAAGTGAACCAAAAAAACATCCAATAAAAACCATCAATAATCGAACCTAAATAAAAAAACTACCATAATAAATACCTCGGTTAAGAATAGTCAATAAACGATATGACCCTCAAACGGAACTCATTATAGTAATAATTGTATTAAGAATAGGACTACTGTATTTTATTGAACATGATGGCCTTGTTTTCAGATGACAGAGGTTGAGGCTTGAGCTCTGGCTTTGTGTACCAAGGATGATATTTCTAAAATAGTTTCCAGCTCTTCATACACGAAAATTTAAATATTCCTTACTTATTCCTACCACAATAGTAATTAAAGTATGCAGGTAATAAGACGTTACGTGAGCGCGCGCGCACACACACACACACACACACACACACACACACACACACGCACAAGCACTTATTGTAAGAGTCGATCAAGAAATGGGTCTGAGTAAAGTAGACAAATTAAATTTGTTGTGCCTTAATAAGGAAAATTTGATAGTAAAAATTGACTTAACTAATAAATTGGAAAATAAAAGTTGTTCACTAAGAAAGAGTTGACCTAGAATTGAATAGGTTTCAAAAGTTCAAAACTTTTTTTTTTGTTAGATTCAATTACCGCAGCATAGGAGTTACAAACTAATTTAACCTAGCACAATTATACCAAAACCACACACAACCCTAAGGATTAGATATAAATGATGTTAATTAATAGCAGGATGGAATAGAGCACATATATTAAAATGCTGTCAGCACCTTCCGGAATCGATCCAGGAGTTGTTTTCAAATGATCCACTGATCTACAGAGGTTGCTTTGAATCTTTTGTAAAGTGGAAAATTAGTTTTTTTATTATATGGATTAATGTAGTTGTGGTCTTGAAACATTACAACAGTTTTTTACTTTCTCTTGACCCCTTGGGAAAAAAGGTATTGTGATAAAAACAATTTAACCCAAGATTTTGAATAATGTCGACGTTTCGTAACCCCCCTGAAATGTAAAAATTTGTTTTAGTGAAGGTATATGCCCAACTTTCTATGTGTCTTTATGTTGGCCTAGATCTGAAACTATTTTACTGATCAGACTAGGACTTTATGGACTTAGATATAAAACCCTAATAAGGATAGTTCACAGAGGGGTAAAAATAGAACAAAATTATTTTTTATAATTTGCTTTAACTATCTTGATTTAATGGGAAATTCTTAATTTCCGATGAAAATGACATTGAGGATACTTAACATAAGTAGAACCTCCGGTTTATCATATATCCGCAATTATGAGATACGAGATAGCTTGTTATTGTAAAGTTGTACTATTAAATATTAAAGTCTTTTATTTGAAATTAATTTCTAAAAAACGTAGAGTTTGAGTTATAATATTATCGCTTATTACAAGCAGATTGGGTTGTACTATAGGCCTGCGCATTTTAATAAACTTATTAAGGTAGAGATTAGAAAAGTAGAAATTGGGGGAGTGACCTTTGCCAAAATTTTAGTGGAAAGTGAAATGGGAAACGAATAAGGGAAAACCACGCTCAAACCCGGCCAAATATCGAACCCTAACCACCCTATCATAAGAAACAACAATTTTATGTGCTGGACATTTAGTCTGCATGCCCACCAATGGCATTAAAAACTTATTTATTGTTTGGAAAACAAATTTAATTTTTCAAGTTAAATAGAATACGAACCGGTACAAGTAATAATAATAATAGTAATACTAATTATGATAACAATAATAATTATTTGTAAGGCTATGGTCTTTGTACACTTCAGGGAGGGAAAATAGATGTAAAAAAATATATATTACGTAATATGATCTGTATAAAATAACTATCTGTAAAAAGAAAAATATAACCATTTTAGTTTTTTGAGATAGGCCTATCAAAATTTGCTGTTTATTTTATTTTATTTTATTAATCTTCTCATATTCATAATTATTAAAGTAGGAGTGTAGGAAACGTGAGTTTAAGACAGTATTCTTACAGTTTTAATATAATAATTATTTTTTTTATCTAGAAACCTAGATTTTAATATTATTTACATAATAGTCTCAACATTTGTTGAATATCTGTCAGGAATGTCCTAGAATTTTATGAAAACTTTTTCTCTTCCTTTAAAAAGTTTTTTATCTAGCGCTGCTATGCTTATGACATAATTATATTCAACAATTATTGTAAATATAATCATGTGAATAAAATTATATTCTATGTTTTTAATGGAGCAATATTTTATGTATGTGTGTCAAAAAAATAGTTTTATATTAAAATTTCAAAGTCAATTACTTTAAATTGTGTTCCCTATAATTTCTCACCTTAAATTTATTAAATATTATCAATTTCTAAAAAGGAAAATCAAACTAAAGTAAATCAATTTTATCTTAAAAACCCACAGAATATTGATATTTGGGCTTCTGTATTAATATACCTGTAGTATTTATATTTTTCTAACCCTTTAATATAGAAATACTCACACAATGAATGGTAATCAAAGGCTTACATCTCTGTTAATCTTTTTTGAATATTACATAGTGGTCAGGGCTCAAATCTAGGTCGAATGATGCTAAGGTTTTATTTTAAAATGTTTTCAACTCTGTTTACAAGCTAATGTGGATTAACTTCCTTTATCTATCTACTTCCTCTATATTAACTAATTAATATAACTGTGTTAGTAAACCGGATCGGTAGAAAAAGATTACGAATTTTGTTTATTGAAACATAAGTTATAGTTATTATTTTCATCCGAACACGTATAATGTTGTAGATTTCATTAATAATTTATTTTTAATAAGCAAATTCTTAGACCCTTTGTTTCAAAATAATTATTATATTTACTATTAAAATAAAGAGTAACAATATTTAGAACCATGCCAGTGGGCGCGTGGACAAATGTCACCGTTTCTTTAAGTCTGGTTTAGCGCTAATGGGTCCAGGGTGCTATATCGTAAATCATTTCCGAATCTTTCTTTTTTCAAATGCTGGACGTTCTCTCTTGATTCCACCCTCCTAATCCTTACCTTATTAGTATAAAATGCGGGTATCTAGGATGAATATAATAAACGTTGCATACACGCACACACACACATACACAAAATAGTTGCTCCAAAGGGTAATTTTAATATCGTGGTTTCGATCATTATTTTTTTGTAGGGGAAGACTTTCAACCAAGCTTTTTACTGCCTTAAAAAAATCTCAATTATTTATATTACGTGACTGACTAGTATTAGTTTTAGATCAAGTAAATCTTTTTCTAAACTCAAAGACTATCATTCACTTAGAGTATTGGTGAAAAGTTTCTTTAATACATTAAATTGTACTTGGATATGGGGGGAAAAATAGGATATTTCCAGACTTTAAGAGGGCGTAGAAAAAACCTAGAATGTGAGTGAAAAACGAAAGTGGAAGAAACGAACGAGGGAGGGGTTTGGGGGTAAAATAGAAAAGTTTGTGAACAGAGGAAAGGAAAGGAAATCAGTCGTTCGTAACAGACTTCCCGAGTTGATTTTCTCTCTGATAAATTGATTATTGATTAGTTTTTTTTCACCCTCATGGTACTATTGAAGAGGAGGGGGAGCGGGGGTCACGTCCCCCGGTGAAAAATGAGTCGCTAAACATACCCTTAGGCCCCTTTCTAACCTCCAACTCATCCTACCCTTCAAGTAACACTCTTTGTCTTATCCTGAACTCAATTCTTACCTAACCGCCACCTCTGCTACTATCAATTGGAAAACTCTTTAAGCTTCTCGATAGCCAAAGCGGTTTTATCTGATGGTGAAAGTAGATCTACCTAAACCCCCCCTCTTTTCTCCTCCCTTTCCAGCAATTTTGAATTTAACCCAAAGGTAGGGTTTTGAGGTTCATAATAATAGAATGAAGGATTCACAAGAGGTTACGGGGTTATTTGTAAGCACTAAGTCCTTCTATTTAATCAAAAGGAAGATAAAATCGTCTCTACTTTTGTTTCAATTGAATTAATAGTGCTATCAATTCCACCTTAGGTCGGGAATAATTTGATTTGATGATTATTTTACTCTCTCATTATAGCGAACATATTGTAATTAAGAAATTTCCTTCCTCTGGATCAGTGTGGCCCAATTGAAAGGCCACGGACCAAATGGAGACCACGCTCACTGAAAATCCGGCCCCCCTGGGGGAAAATTAAAGGGAAATCCTCTTTGGAAGATACGAAAAAACTGATGAATAAAGTAAAAAATATTAATTTTAAAAGGTTATTATTGCCTTTTAGTATGCATTTATTTTATTAGTAAAAATCTGTATATGTATAAATATATATTTATAATGTTAATAATTTTGTGAAAGTGTGTGTGAGTGCATGTATCATAATTTTTTTTAGAGATTAATACTCTTTTTTATGTCAGTAAAATTTGAAAGATTGTACAAAACAAAAATACAATTTATATATAAGTATTAGAAGTATTTGTTTATTAAGTGTTGTTTGTAGGCCTAAGTATATTAAATTTGATAGGATTACTAAATATATCTTCATCCCACGGTGAAAATTGATGGTCAGATTTGGTCCTTGGAATGAAAAATGTTGGATCATCCTGCTATAGATTATGATATATCTGGACGTGCTGCGCGTTCCTTAATTCCAAAAGTTTCATCTGTCCATCCCTTTGTATCTCAGTCTCTAGTTGAAGCTACAGTCAAACTGATTTAATGGATTTCGTTTTAAATAGATATTTAGGTCTTACATGGTCTAACCTTGAAGATAAATTGTGATTTTGATCCTAGACCCAAAATTAAGGGTAACTTACAAATCAAATATTTTTGTAAATTTGAGAATATTTCGTATATGTCTTAAGATTTTTTTTCAAAGTTTATATCTGATTATTGTTTTTCATTATGAATAGAACTGCAAATTTGTTTTATTAGAGAAAAATTGAATTAAGGATAGTTGATTTTTTACTGAAAGCTTTTTTTAATGAAAATTTGAAGTATTAAAAACCTACTTTAATTATTTTGCTTAGAATGTATTATATATGATGAGAGCATTTGATATCAAATTAATATAATTTTTGCAGATAGTAAAATATTCAATTTTTTTTATTTTAGCGTCAATTCAGGTCTTACTAACCATTTGGTTATACACCTATGTAATAATCACGCTAATTATTTTAAGGGCTGGGGAGATGTTATTTAGAGGAAATCTACCTTCATGTCCGTGAAGGGAGAGTGGAAAAAAACATTGTGGATAAACCACCATCAATGCCTACACCCGGCCGAGATTCAAAATATACTCCATTCACGGTAGGAATTACTCTCTGAAAGGTATTTTATCCTACCAATATCTTACTATATAATAGATTTCTGTTGGGGGAAAAGGCCTTTCAGAAAACAATTCCTACACTGAACAGACTTTAGATATCCTCGTCTTTAGCAGTCTAGCCTACTTCTAGAGTAGTGCCTTATACCATGCAGCCACCGAAGTGGGTAAGGGCAGTTTACCAACCTATTTTTAAAAATAGTATCCATAATTACACTAGACTAGGTCTGTATGATAATGTGTGGAACTTTTTTCATTTTCTGCACCACGTCTTAATTGAATCGTCACAAATTCGCACATCACTGATAATGGTATTAAGGCGTTTTTATCGCCCATAGACGAGGGCTGGAGGATGAACAATTATTTCGCCATCGAGGTTTAAATCTCGTTCCAGTATACTGAGGGTAATTTTTTTCATACTGTTTTCCACTTTCCCTCCACGCAAATTCGGGTAAACTTCCTATAAGTATAACCTCCCTAATCCCTAAAACCATTAGCGTAATTAGTACAAAAGCG
Source organism: Timema douglasi (assembly GCA_901482245.1). Taxonomy (NCBI): domain Eukaryota; kingdom Metazoa; phylum Arthropoda; class Insecta; order Phasmatodea; family Timematidae; genus Timema; species Timema douglasi. The sequence continues at coordinate 10,434 of CABEEJ010007351.1, read as the reverse complement.
TGTAACCCGAAAGGTTAGTAAGACGTGGTGCTAAAAAAAACATAAAAATCAGCGAGTTGAATATTAATAATTTTTAATTGATGAATACAAACCAATCAACAGAAGTGATTGCTAGTAGTTTGTAACGGTTATGGGGGAAGCCATATCAAATCACATATAACAATTACGTTAATAATGAAACATGTCTTGGTTGAATCTTTTTCTCGTTTCTAAGTAAAATAATGTATCTGTTGTGTGCTCTAATAATAATAATTTAAGCAAGTACGGGTAGTCGTCCTTATACAGAGTGTCCATGTATATCCCACCTCAACGTTTTATTTTTATTTTTATCGTATGGCAATACTGACCGGAAGGGAATTTGACATCCAGGTTTGGTCGCCTTATGTGTTGACTATTAGTCGCTCTGGTGGCACAAAGCGTTCGTTGCCCAGGGTACACCATAGGAGGCTGTTTGAACGTCGTACCTGCAATGAGATGATGTGATGATAGTTTTTTATTTGGCACCACGTCTTACTACGCGTTCGGATTGTACGCTTAAGTACTAATTGCGCTAATGGATTAGGATTTTGGAAGGTTGAATTGAGAGTAATTGTAACTAGCATTTTGCATAGAGGGAGAGTGGAATTTTTTTTAGGAAAAACCTCCCCAGCTTCCCCGATAGAGATTTGAACCTAGATCTTCCCGTTAGCAGTCTAGCTCAACACGACTAACGAGTTAGCTGACTAGGCCACCGAGGTGGGTGGGATTATAGTTATTATGATGTTGTGGAGCCTGGGTTAGTCTTAGCCTAACTTAAGCCTAGTTTACCAAACCCTGGTCACCATTAGGATTATTCAGGGAAGCTAACCAAGGTACCAGCCGGGAATCAAACCCTGGAACCCTAAGCTCGTAGTCATAGACACTGACCACTACACCATAGGACCGGTTACTTCATAGGTGGTCAGGAGACATAAAACTGATTTAAAAAAGTTCAAATAATCATGTGTCCCATTTAACCTTGTTTCCGAGATACCACCAAGCGATTCCACTAAACTCTTTGTATACCATACTCAATATCTCTCAACCTGTCGACTAGGTATGTTCTATGGGTTATGTTCCTAGTAATTATCAACCCCTAATATATATTTGAAGGAGTGTGACATTCTACGACACAACGATTGCAGAATTTCATTCAGGCTGAAGGTGGTAATAACATCAATGTTAGTATAATTTTATAGCTATTAGTATTATATATTAAACGTATTGGTTCTAGATCACATGACGTTTCATATAAATATGAGATGTTTTAATAAGATTTATAAATGTAAATTATTATTATTATTATTATTATTATTATTAGCACCGCGTCTTATTACCCGTTCGGGTTATACGCACTTACGCTAATGTGTAATGGCAGGGTGATTGTGAGATGAAATGAAGGACTTACAGTTTAACGTTGAATCCGAACCACGGTGGAGGCCTGGCATTCCCCACATTCACAAGATGTCTTGTCAGAGGTGAAGGAAGTGTTTGGTAATCAAATAAATCTTTGCCGGGACCGAGGATTGAACTCCGGCCTCCAGCATAGAAGTCCAACACCTTACCCCTAGACCGCCAGGTCACCCATATAAATGAAATAATAACACTGTTACTTACTCTATGGAATTAAAAACTAGGAAAACTGTTACAGAATAATTGAGAAAAGAGAAAAATCTTTGTCCACTATAGAGCATAAGAATCAAATATATATTCAATGACCTGAATTGAAACGCATTTATATTTGCTAATAACTCAGAAACCATGAGTTTTATAAAGATTTAATTGAGATAAAATGTCTTTATCTTTAACAGAACTACAACTTAACAATAAAAAGTTATTTTGTATTTTAAATAGTTATGTAAAAACAATCAAAATTGGAAAATTTCCCTTATCTCAAGTACCCTCAAACTCAATTTCATGAGAAAATGGAAATTTCCATCTTGTTTATAATAATGCAAAGTGTTTAGTTATAAATTTAATCAAAATCGTTAAGCGACTTTCGAATAAATCTATTTTTATCTGTCTGTCCTAAAGTAAACTAAATTTAGGGTTTGATATCTAATTCCAAAAACCCCTCGGGTGGGGGGGCCTAATGAAAGAACTAGTTACCAAGTTTTAGCCCTATCGTTAACAAAATTTCGTTTACAGAGGTACAGAGAGACGGCATTGCGAAAAACTCTTTATTTCAGGGAGTCATGAAACGTCGACATTCATCAAAACCTTGAGTTCAATTTTTTTGACGATCCCAATGTTTCTCTCCGAGGTGTCATCTTATCTAAATCAGACTATATAAAAGGGTTTACCCTGCTATTTAGCTATCGAATACATAGGCGCTGGTGCTAGGTGTGTACTAATAGAACTACTGTGCTAGGTGAGTTGCGTGCTGATACTGTATGTGTGTTTAGAGAGTGCTCGCTAAGTATCACAATAGTAAAAATAATAAATTACAGTATTAGGGAATTATAACAAATGACATGGGAATCTCAAATGATCGTGAGTTGATTAATATCCCAAACGATTCTTATCAATAACAATACATTGTGTTGTTCCATCGTGCACCATATATATATTTTATTTATTATCACAACGTCTTACTACCCATTCAGTCTATACGCTTATGTAATAATTACGCTATTGGTTTTAGGGATTAGGAAGATTTTATTCAGAGTAAGTGTATCCACATTCGCTTGGAGGAAGGATGGAAAACAATTTTGGAAAAAACCTATCTGTACACCCGACCGAGCTTCAAACCTATATCTCCGTCATTGGAAGTATAGTTTCCTGCGAGAGTAGAGCGTTAGACCATGCGGCCACCAAAGTGGATCCGCGTATTACTATACAATATTACGATTCTGAAAGGAAGGACATTTTATAAAATATAAATATATATTTGCTTACGATTTATCTTCATAAAGATAAAAATTGTATCCATTTTGTTAAATAAATATTAATATAAATTAAAAGACAGTTGCAGATCACATGACATTACCTAAATGGTCAAAGTAGTTTTTATGAATGTAAAAATAACAATCCTCCTCGTCTAAATTCTGTGCTAGGGTGCGGGGTTCAATCCTCGGTTCCGGCACGGATTTATCTGATTACCAAACCCTTCCTTCACCTCTGACAAGATGTGTAAAAATCACATCTTGTGAATGTGGGGAATGCCAGGCCTCCACCGTGGTTCGGATTCCACGCTAAACTGTTAGGTCCTCCATTTCATCTCACAATCACCCTACCATTACACATTAGCGTAAGTGCGTGTAACCCGAATGGGTAGTAAGACGCGGTGATAATAATAATAATTAATCTAAATTGGACCAAACCTTTAAACTATTTGCAAATGTACATGTAATCATGTTTAGGATGAGGAAGATACAATTTCAAGGAAGTATTCCCAAAATCGCGTGGTGATAATTTGAGGGATTCCTTCGAAAATAAATGTTATGACACAATCGCACACACTTTCTCGTATATTCTATTATAATTTGGATGACAACATTTTTAAATATAAGTTTTGAGTAAACTACCCTTAAGTAAAATGTATTTATAAAAACAACCACATTGCCTTGTTAATAAATACAAACACTATTTATTTATACATTTAAAACAAATTGTTTAACAAATTTCAAGTTTTTAATAATAATGTATCTGTAAACTAGGTTTAAAATTACTTTTAATTTGCAAAAACAAAAACATATTCCTATTTATCATGAAAAAATATTCCCTTATAACCATTTTTAGCTCAATCCCGATGGCTAATTTTGAAAATTCTTAAATTTTCAATAACTTGCCTTAAGTAAACTACCGTTGAATGGATGTATTATAGAAAAATAAAACTTCGGAAAATAGTCCCCAGATATTTTAGCTAAATTGCAAGAGCCATAATTTGAAATATTCAAATTAAAAAAGCCTTCTTTGGTAAACTTTCCAGGAAGATTAGGTCCACCCTAAAACACAAGCACACCGTTTAGTTTGTCACATAAAATACTCCCCAGATAAAAATATTTAACCAAATTGTTATAACCTTTTTCAAAATATTTCAATTTTCTAAAATACTCTACCAATTTAAGCTACCCTTTAACAAATTTTTACCAAAAAACCAAATATGCAGTGTTATTTGAGAGGTCAACCGCTCCCTAAATTTTAATTTTAAGCAAAATAAAAATTCTTTTCAAAAAAAAATCTGGAATTAATTAAATTACTCATCTGTCACCCTTAATTTAAGGGCAAAGTTCAAAATATACATATAAAAAAAGTTCTAAAGTCTTGCCCTGTAAAATATAGATTTAAAGTTTGAACAAAATCCATCAAAAGTTTTCATATCTGTGGGCAGACACATACAACAAACAAACAGACTCATAATATTATAAAATCAACTTTTTTCGGTTCGAAAACACATAAAACAAGATTAATCTTAAACTAGAGGACAAAATTTTTCACAGTTACCGTTTACTCCTAAGGGTCTTACTTTAATTGATTACATTATGCCTCTATCTTGTTATAATCTATAATATAGTGTAGACTTTGGTGGTCTTGAGGTAAAGTGCTCGTCTCAGGACCCGATGTTAGTGGGTTCAAACCCAGCCGGGGTTGACGGATATTCCTTAAGCGATAAAAATCCGTAGCACAACCTACTTTGAAGTGGAAGTGAGGACATCGGTCCCATTTCGATCGTAGCATGTAAAAAGAACCCTGGAAGTTATGTGAAAATACCTTTCCCAGCAAAATCGGTAGGCCTTTTCGCTATCGCTCATAGAAATTGTGTTTGCTGATATAATCAGTCGGTTCAGAAAATGAAATTTAAATACCTCAAATAAATGGGAACAAATATAGTGGAATAATATAAGGTGAGCTTGCTATCTTACAAGGTAAATGAAGGCAAGCCTACATGTTGTTCAGCACTAAAACCTGAATGTTTGGTTTTCCCCCAAATAAACTGATAGATAATGTTGATTGTCTGATTGTTTGACATCGATCCTAGAGAAACTATAAGTAACGATAAGACAGAAAAGAGAAAAAAAAAACGATTGTGGAATAGATAGGGGGAAATGGGAGGTGGGCCTGGAAACATAACTTCGAAAAGAAAGAAAGAAAAAGTAAAAGAAAGACATTCGTGTAAAGCGTGCAGGTCTACCTTAACCTCAATCAATATACATCAATTACCAAGTTGGTAAAATGGCGTCTTACGGAGAGAGAAAAATAAAAAGAGTAAAGAATTCCTAGTTCTTCAATTTGCTTTGGAAGAGTACAATAGGGAAAGAAGTTAAAAGATCTCTACCAAAAAATCTGAGAAGAGTTATAAAAAGATTAATGTACCGATGACATCAAGATTTTCTTTATATAGAATTTGAGAATATTATGAGAAATTATTGCTTTGAGTGGGTTTCATCCTTGCTTTTTTTTAAAAACATACGATTATGAAAATAAATTTGAAGGTGTGGTAGATTTGATTGTGTTTTAAAATAAGATTAGTGTGTCTGAAAAGTTTGGCAGGTTATTTGACCACACCTGTTATTGTTTAGAATATTTGTTTGGATACGAGTGGATAGGGAGGTAAAATAGAAGTGTAGTTTACGCTAGTTCAATTCCAGTTTGGGTTTTGAGTAAGTGTAAATAACATGCCTAGTGTTATAACGGTCAAAGGCCCTGGTTAGTGACCTAGATGTAGTTAGTTCGATTCCCGACTAGTAGGCCTATTCAGCTATATTTTTTCTTGAAAGGGAAATAATTATCATGTTCACGAAGGTTTGGTTAGTAAAGTTTTTGACTCTTAATTGGCTCCACACCATCATATTCACTATTATCATCCGTCATCTCATCAGGGCATGGAAATAGCCTCCAAGCAAAGGATGTACAATTAGTACATTCGAGCGTTCCCTACTCAACGGTACATTAGTACCGATTTATCGCTCCACAAACTGAGTTTAAGATTATTCAGCCAAGAAACGTTATTATTAGTACCCCAAAACTCGTATGTTTAAAACTCAAACTTTCTTAACGTGATTTGTGTCCTTATAACATGATCGGTTTATATAATAACTCTGCCGGTATATTTGTTGTTCTTGGTTAAGTCAACATAAAAAATAAATCCACTTCTTAGACTGTCGGTCTAAGGCGTCATTCTCATGTTAAACTGTCCTGTTGACTGGGAGATTAGAGTTTGAATTTCAGTTAGGCCTAATGAGGGTGGTTTTCCCTAAATAGTTTTCCACTCTCGTTCCACGCAAATAAGGTTAGATTACCTATCACATTCTTCCTTCCTAAACTCTACCTCAGAGTAACTATCATATTTATGTGAACAAACTATTATTATTATTATTATTATTATCACCGCGTCTTACTACCCGTTCGGGTTATACGCACTTACGCTAATGTGTAATGGTAGGGTGATTGTGAGATGAAATGGAGGACCTACAGTTTAACGTGGAATCCGAACCACGGTGGAGGCCTGGCATTCCCCACATTCACAAGATGTCTTGTCAGAGGTAAAGGAAGGGTTTGGTAATCAGATAAATCTGTGCCGAGGGAACAAACTAAATAAATAGAAAAATAATAAGAGAGAATTAAAATAAAATAGATTAACGGGAACTATATTAATTTAATGGAAAAAACAAATGATAAAATAAATCATATCGAACGAATGTGTAATAAGAGTTAGAAAAAAAGTAACCACATTAAATTGGGGAAAAAATCTGACAAAAAGAAAAGAGGAAGGATTGGCAGTAAGAAGAAACAGAGGAGATGAACATAATAGAGAGAGGAAGAAAGAGAAATGTAGAGTAGGTACCAAGCGCCCAACGCTAGTGTGTGTGTGTGTGTGTGTGTGTGTGTGTGTGTGTGTGTGTAGGAATGCAGGCAGGCAGCGCGGAAGGAGCAATAAATCCCCGCGTGAGTGACGGGCTTCCCTATGAGGCCAGGCGCTAGCATGGGTATTGAGGGCTGCCACTCAACGGTACATACAGGGGGAGAATATTCTCCGAAAACTTGCTCTCTGACAACAGCTCGATACTCTCTAACTGAACCTTTATCCAGCGAGGATATGTACTGAATATGTCGAAGAGAAACTGGGTACTAATTATAAACTAGAGCTTACAATAATAGCCTACCTCTATTAAGAGTGCTACATTGCAGAGCAGAAAGAAGTGTTGCAAAACTTTAGAAATACCACATTATTTAAGAAGTTGTTTAATATTTTTTAATATACTCTCCAAAAGGCAGGAAAAAGCTCTTACCAGTTAAATAGTTTAGATTTTAAATTTAAAGTATGTTTTTAAGAAAAGGTGTGATATCTTAAATAAAACACCTTAAAACAATCCCAAATTATCTTAAAAACTTTCTGTAGTGACCCTATCAAAAAATGATTCTTTGATAGAGGAAGGCTAGATTTAGGTTTATAACCTTTTGGTTTAATCTCTGCAAGTACAAATTTTTGCATAAGGAATAGTTGATTTTTTTTTTCAAAGCTTTAATTTAAAAATTTAAATTTTTAAACTAGTAGGAAATCTGCTGGTAATGTTCTCCTACATTTTGTTGAACACGATATTAAAATATATCAACCAACTTCATAAATAATGCGAGATTTCTATGAGTCTGCAAAGAGTCTCAGCATCTAGCTGACCTCTTGGAGGAATGGTTAGACGCAAGTGATTTATAATCGGTACGCCAAAGAATTGTTCCATGAAGGGTTAACAAGTGTGCCACGAGAGTCGAGGGGAATATATATATATACATATATTATATATATATTATATATATAAAAAGAAAAAATTTGAGTAGTTAAAATAAACATTTTTTAATCCATGGTAAATATCTTTTTTTAAATATATAAAAATGATTAGAATTTTAGGTACCCATTGAATTTGGATATAAGATATTAATAGGCTTGGTAATTTTTTAATGATAACATCTTTCTTTTAAAAAAATAAGAGAAAGTATAGAAGATATTAAACTTTAAATCTAAATAGGAATCCTAAGACTATAGCCACGATAAGAACATGACATAACTCCTAATATGATACACCTAGTTACTTTTTGAATGGAAGGAGTGAGGTCTGCTCTTCTCAGAACTACTAGTTATCTATCATAGTTATGAATACAAGGTTTGAGTTCAGAGATAAGAGTGAATAGAATAGTTTAATTCATCGGCTCCCAAACTTTTATAATTAACAGAAAAGCAGTTTTTTTATTAAATATTAAAAACTAGCTAGGTAAAAAAATGAGGGACAAGCCCATACTTGTTAATAAGAGTTCTAATTTGTGTCAAATATAAATTCTAACTTTTATTTAGTAAATAATCCCCTTTAATAATTTTCTATTCACTTTTAGTGCATATAGTTTGATAATTAAGACCTATGTACATTAATACTTGTAAAAGTTTTTCGTTTGTGATCAGCGAATCGAATAAATGTTTAGATTAAATTTCATCTCACACATGAGCACACCAACAAACAAACAAATAAGTATATAAATTTGTTTCACAAAATATCAATGAAAGTGTAAAGGCCCTGACACTTACTTCGTAAGCTACACACACTTATAGTCCTTAAGTCCTTAAGTACTTAATGGTCCTTAAAAATGGAAATCTCACATCCACACAGTCCGTATCTGTAATCACGTGACAGTGCCAACCAATGAGAAAGTTAGAAACAGCGTCCAATAAAACGCTTGAAAAGGAAATTTTTGGAGCTAGGCGCAATTAGACGTATCTTTGAAGCAGACGATATCCCAGCAGAATAATATTATAACATAAATAACTACTCAAAATATTTTTATAAAACGTTCTTCGGTGACCTGGTGGTCTAGGGGTAAGGTGTTAGACTTCTGTGTTGGGGGTCCTGGGTTCAATCCTCGGTCCCGGCACAGATTTATCTGATTTCCAAACCCTTCCTTCACCTCTGACAAGACGTGTATTAATCACAACTTGTGAATGTGTGGAATGCTAGGCCTCCACCGTGGTTCGGATCCCACGTTAAACTGTAGGTCCTCCATTTTATCTCACAATCACCCTACACATTAGCGTAAGTGCATATAACCCGAACGGGTAGTAATATGCGGTGCTAATAATAATAATAATAATAATAATAATACGTAAAAAAAAAGGTATACATCCTAGACGGGATTCGAATCAAAGTTTTCAGAAATCTAAACTAATATGCCTAAATAATCAACTTATCGAGGAGGATTAATATGATGATTAATTAAGTTTGTATCAAACTCTCAATATAAATAATATATAAGCAGATAATAAAAACTTGAAGGTACACAAACGAAAGTTTTGCTAGAAAAACAGACGAATGCGAGACCACGAAGAGGGGTCGAATAAAAGAATAGAGAGGAGGTTGAGGCAGGGAGGTGGGGAAGGGAAGTAGAGATGTTTGATGTTGGTTTCTTTGACGTCGACGTCTTGCGGAAATACGTCATCCATCATCATCATCATCCTCCAGCAGAAGCAGCAGCATCCAGTGCGCAAACAGTTCCCGGGGTCGAGTCTCAACTACGGTGAAGGGAACGCCTCTCAATCTACTCACCGACACTGTTGCCAGATAGGGCAGTAAATAGGTGGATTGCTTCATTCACGTTTACGGTTCTATTTGCTTCATATCTTTCTTGCTCCTTCATCTTGTTTATCTTGTACAAAGACTATCCATGTGTAGGGGAAAATGTGTTACTTGAAATCTCAATAGGACTGTATGTATTTATATATGTATGTATGTATATGTGTATGTATATGTGCGTATGTTTGTACGTGTGCGTATGTATGTGTTGTATGCATGTGTGTATGTATGTATGTATATGTGTATGTATATGTGCGTATGTTTGTACGTGTGCGTATGTATGTGTGTATGCATGTATATATAATTATGTACAAGTTTGTGTGTGTGTGTGTATTAATGAATGCTTCTATGTATGAATGAATGTATATATTAATAGTTGTATGTACATGAATGGTTGTTTGTACTAGTATTTACCACGTCCTTGGTAAACATGACATACTTGGTACACACCATGTGCATGGTACAAAAGATTAACTTTGTACACACTTAAGTCCTTATAGAAAAGTCATTTGTGAGGAAAAGGAGGGCTTGTTAAAATTATATATTTGATAACATATGTATACAATGAATGCATACACTTACATAGATCCAGTATATTTACTCATGCACATATAAAGCTTACAAATATATGCTCATATAAGCTAACAATAGACAAACAAATTACATTTGAGTTTGAATTATTTGATATTTAAGCACTTTATTTCAATTTTGTAGGCCAAAACATTATAGTTTAACAATTTGAAGCCTAAATTTAATGTTAATTCATGATTTATTTATGGACTAGCAGCCCAACCCGGCTTCGCACGGGCATAATAATATAATAAAAGAAAATACACAATGTTTTACAGTGAGTTTCTAAAAA
>CABEEJ010007350.1:17947-31513 GCA_901482245.1 Timema douglasi | reverse complement strand
GTAGTGCCAACTTATGCTAATAAATGGTGTCATGTGGTCAGAACAATGAAACCTTCGGTCGTTAATATCAGTTTTCTAGAATGGAGCAGCTACTTTTCCGTTCAAGTAGCTCCTCATTTGCCCTCACAAGGCTGAGTTTACTCCGTTCCAGACCAACTGCTTCGTATAAAAATCTGGAAGCGTCGAGGATCAAACCGGGACCTCTAGATCTGTAGCCAGGAGTTCTGACCACTAGACAACAGAGTCGGTCTATTTGTTACATTATATCATTTAAAATAAAAGATGATTTGTTAACATTTCTAACCATCATATATATTTTATTTACCGACTTTTTATACCGAAATCCAACTTTTTATCTAACGAAATCCAATCACTCTATTTACCACAAATCAGGCTAAAATTAGTTAATAGCAGGTGAACCCTCGCCAGTATGCACGCAGACCAAGGCGTCAGCCTCACCTAATTAGATTTGCCGGTGACGGGAAGGCTGTAGGTACGAATTATGGTTGAGTGTACTGAATTGAGTGTTACCTAAATAGTTGTACCACTGGTTCTCCACTCAAATGTGGGTACACTTTCAATAAAAATTCTACTTTTCTTATCCCTGTCCTATTAGTAGACCTACAAATATGTTAGGAGCTCATACGCGTAGCCAGGCATGCTACACACAAACACACACAACAAAAGAGTCTGACATTTTAATGCACTGAAAAAACCCTATTATTATTACTATTATTATTATTAGCACCGCGTCTTACTACCCGTTCGGGTTATACGCACTTAAGGTAATGTATGATTGTGAGATGAAATGTAGGACCTACAGTTTAACGTGGGATCCAAACCACGGTAGAGGCCTGACATTCCCCACATTCACAAGTTGTGATTAATACACGTCTTGTCAGAGGTGTGTTTGGCAATCAGATACATCTGTGCCGGGATCGAGGATTGCCTACTCTTAAACGTGAAGAACGTTGTATTCGCCTTAGTAAATCTATGGTAGGATTCAGATAAAAGGACCTTTTAGAAAATTTCAATTTTTTTTTCGCCGGTGAGCACATATAATTTTACTTTATATTAGTACTATTCTATGGGTATTTATACTATCACTCAGAAGAGACAGTTCCTAAGCACGTAAAATGACGTATGGCATAAATGTATAAAAAAAATTGTGACTGTCAAAAGAGTTTTTGTTACCACCGCATCTTACTACCTGTTCAGATTATACGCATATATGGTAGTTAATCTAATGGGGTAGGGCTGAGTAAGTACTCATTTTAGAGGTAATCTACACGTCATTTGTGTAGCAGGAAACTGGGAAAACATTACAATTACCCTTACAATTGACCGGACCAAGATTGGAACCTTGATCTCCCTGTCATCAGCAGGCCGGTACAACTCGAGAGTGACGCCATTCGGTCACTGAAGTGGGCAAAATGTGTATTTCTACCTTAATATGACTGTAGATCGATTACAGCTTTTCTATTAAAACTCGCCACGCCTGCCTATAATTTGAGAAGGTATCGAAGCTTGAACGCCGGTAAACTTGCTGTATATGGGAACACATCCCTCCCCACCCCTTCCCTTCCTCGTCCTTTAGTAATCGTTAGTTTCCCTCCGTAACTCCTAATTACATAGGTTGCAAGGACAGGTTTTCATAGATAAGGCTGTTAGTTGGCGGTATCGCCTCAAGTTAGAGAGCCACGTGGGTCTGACACGTGAAGAAAGGTGTGTGGGGAGGATTTGTACGACGCGTGAATGACCACGTGGATTTACTGCTACCTCGGCTACTGTCGAATTATACAGAGTCAGCTACTGAATACTTTCCAAGCTGTTAAGAGTGACATGGTGGTCTAGGGGTAAGGTGTCGGACCCCTGTGCTGGAGGGTCTGGGGTTCGATCCTTGGTCCCGGCACAGACTTATCTGATTACCAAACCCTTCCTTCGCCTCTGACAAGACATGTATTAATCACAACTTGTGAATGTGGGGAATGCCAGGCCTCCACCGTGGTTCGGTTTCCACGTTAAACTGTGGGTCCTACATTTCTTCTCACAATCACCCTACCATTACACATTAGCGAAAGTGCCTATAACCCGAACGGGTAGTAAGACGTGGTGATAATAATAATAATAATAATAATAAACTGTTAAGAACACAGAATGAAGGTAAATTTTAGTAAACGCCATCAGCAATCGCCTTAAGGCTGGATGAAAATAAGCAATGCACTTGGTTGCGAATCATCCTTTTTTTTATATAAAGTCTCAACATTTATATTTTAATGCACTCCAAATGACTCTTTTATTCAACCTGGCCTTCGAGAATAGTAATACTTGACCCCACAGGGAATTGAACTCTATGAGTTTAATCAGAGTTTGAAACACACCAACTCAACCCTTTTTAACATGTCTGTGAACTGTATATATATATATATATATATATGGTTGAATTCTGAGTTTTTCATGGACTTTCTAAATATCGGTTGGTATTTGCCATTTCACAACCTTAAAACAAACCTTGGACAACACGCCATCTTAATCTAAGCGAGGATAGTTATTAATGATAATTTTGTTAAATTTGTACGTTTAATGCAAGTGTTATTTAAAGAAGCGCATAACTATGAGGAAGGTAGTTAGGATTAAGTGCACTCGCGTTAGCTTGCTGAGAAGAGTAGAAAACAACAGCTATCGATCAGATGCGGGAAAACTAACCCTCATAGCACCCGGCCGATTTTCGAGTCTCAACCTCTACGTCACCAGTAATACAATCTATTGAGAAACTATCACCTTAAACTGTGTGATCGCTGGGGGTGGATATAAGTGAAGTTCATTTCTCACAAAATAACGAAATACTTTTAGGGGGAGGGGGCATAGGTAGCTAAGATAGTGCCAAACAGTTGTTGCACTCAGTTTACATATTGATAAAACATTAAATAATCCATGATTTTGATGTTTGACTGGAATTAATACAAAACTATTTTCTAAGACCCTATACAAAAATTGGTCTGTACACATAGTTTACAAGTTGATATTTTCCAATCTGAGAATCCAACCAACACCGTATTTTGTTAGATCATTAATAACTAAATGCTTGGGAAACGAAAGGTGTAGACGGTAGTATAGGAGCATAAAATGGATCCTTGTGAGTCGAATGATGATAGGGATGTCAAAACAAAGTTTTTAGAGGAGTTTGCATCCCCCTCACTCCTATTTCTTCTCATACTGACGGACTGCTCCATCCACCACTTGTTTCTGACGTGTATGAATATCTTCACGAGTCTTGACTATTCTAGTCCCCTATTCCATAAGGACCTTATCTAACAATTAGAAATTTTATTAAATCTACTTTCACGTACTCATATGTCAAGTCATGTGATCCGCATCTACCACTTGTGATCGCTGACTTTATCAATACCTATAGCCTAAAATAATACTAACCAAGCCCGTAGCCAGCCAGTAATTTCAGGAGGGGGTGGGGGGCGACGTCCCCCAATTGCCGGAGGCTAGAAAAAATTCTAAGTGTTAAACAGTTCTAGAAGCTCTCCGAAGTGCTTTTTACGGTTACACAACCCTCTAATTTGTACTTGTACATTAATTTTGATAGTGTTTGAACCATAAAATTAATAAAGCCATATATATTTTGTTCATAAAATTTTGGAGAGGGTTTTAATACCCGAAAGTTCCCCACCCCCGACTACGGCCTTGATATTAATAAAGATATTATCATTTTATACAATTAGTTCATGAAAATTTATATTTAATTATTTCTAAAATGGTCCTTTTTATAAAAAAAAATTGTACTGTACGAACCTGAAATTCCACGACACTTGTATAAAGCTACGAAAATGAGAATAAAAATGCCCAGTTACAATGAAACCAAGGAGATTCTCACACTGGAACGACGACACCGCCCCCTATCTGATCTGTTTAACCCAGTTACTAAACTGTCGAAGCGACGTCCCTCCTTGGAGGTGAGAAGCTGAGTTAAGTCCAAGGTCCAAGCTCAGACATTCAAGTTCACTATTAAAGTCAATCTCTCTAAATCCAGCGTTCCACCAATTAAAATGGCGAGTGTGGGTGGTCACCCAGATAACTAATATTGGATCAAACGATACGATTAATGATTACTCTCCAGTAAATCCATCACCTCGTGGCTTCACACTTTGTAAACAGACGATAAAGTGACCCTTTTAACACTTCTCAGTTGATAAACCCTGTATCGAGTCATGACGCCAAGGGTCAATAACAGGCTCAAACACTCGAGAAAACTACACTGGTTAGTGAATGGTCCACTCTCTACCTCTGATCGGCATCTTGGTAGGGTGGTAAGCGCCCCTGGCTATTTATCTGGAGGCCTAAGTTCGATTCCCAGCGACACAGTATTTTTCCCGAAAGGGAGAACTGTTCCTATAGCGACCATGATCTGGTTAGTTTAACTTAAGTTAAGTTTAATATTTCCACTGGCTCATTCTTTTTACTTCCTTATACAAACAAGTATTGCAGCCGTGAAAATATTCTATCTAAAAAAATAAAGTGTATCTTTCACGTCTAATGTGCCCCTGAGCTTAAAAAAAAGTTGTTATTGACTTTAAATTAGAGATAGGTTAGTTCCACTATTTTACAAATGCGAATATTGTAAGAAATTATAACCAGAAGATTCAAATGCGATTATAAAAGAATAATAGAATATTGAAATATTAAATAAATGTTAACGTTTTTTTTTGCTAAGATGCATTCATACATTCATTCAATCAGTTAAGTGTTAAATTAATGGTTTGGGGTCTGGTTGAGTTTGTCCTATAATAATGGAGATTACTACCAATAAGAAGTATTAGAACTCTAAGACAAATTTCAATTAAATATTTCTGAAACAAATATTATTTTACTGTTTTCGAATCTTGAATCCAATATTTTTCCAAATAATAGAATTTTCTTTGGTATTAGAGGGATTTGAGGCTTTGAGGATTCCAGGGTCCTATCCATACTTTAAATACATCACAAGTATAAAACAAAATTCTGTCCGTCTCCGTGTCTGTCTGTACCTGTGACTACAACCGAAACGGTTTGATAGATTTTGTTCAAACTTGATATTTAGTTGTTAAATGATCATATTTCGAGTAGGAATTGTGATTTTAATTGCAGCTCTAAACTTAAGTGTAGTTTACAGATGATTAATTTTTAAAAAGTCAAAATATATATATATATATTTAAATTGTTTAAACGGTTTAATTCTTTGTGTAACCCGTTCTATTACCCGTTCGAGCTAAACGCACTGTTACACTAATGTAATGTGTAGAAGAAAGGTATAATTTATGGAAAATGTACCCGCACTTGCGTGTAAGGTGAGGGAGAATTAATTTGAAGGGGCAAACCTCAGTCCACCAGCCCGGGATTCGAACCAAGATTTCCTAATCACTATTAATGAATGTTATTGATATAGTGACGCTTTATGCCCCATTAACGATTTTGTTCAAAATTGATATCCAAGGAGTGATCAACGTGATAAATTACACTGTATAAGGTGACCTGGCGGTCTAGGGGAAAGGTGTCAGACATATATGCTGGTGGCCGGGGTTCAATCCTCGGTCCTGGCATAGATTTATCTGATTACCAAACCCTTCGTTCACCTCTGACAAGACATATTGTGAATGTGGGGAGTGCCAGGCCTCCACCGTGGTTCGGATTCCACGTTGAACTGTAGGTCCTCCNTTCGGATTCCACGTTAAACTGTAGGTCCTTCATTTCATCTCACAATCACCCTACCATTACACATTAGCGTAAGTGCGTATAACCCGAACGGGTATTAAGATGCGGTGCTAATAATAATAATAATAATAATAATAATAATAATAATAATAAACTGTATAAGTGTTTTTCGACAGATGACTGATTTCTTTTTTTTCAATTTGAGATTGTTATAAAACGGTTTTGATGATTTTATTCAAATTAGTATTTGGGGAGTGTTTTACATTTAAAAAAATCTCTTTATACTTGTTTATTTTGTAGAAAATACATTTAAGGGTAGTTTACTGATATCCAATTTTTTGTAAGGATTTTTTTAAAACTACATATACTAGGGGTTGACAACTGGCGGATCACGATCGACCTGTCGATCTCGTAGCACTTTTCAGTCGATCGTGTAAGAAAGAAAACTACATCGTCATTAAAATTAAATCTTTGAGTCTTATAAACTCGTATTTATCCATGTATACATAAACATATATGTATACATATTATTTGAATATATATATATATATATTCAAATAATATTTTAGTGTGACCAAAACTAACTTGATCGGTCACTATCAATAATATTTTTTTGAAATTTAAATATATGAGATGAAAAATTACGTTTAATTTATTCTAGTTTTTTCTACAAATGTGGGAACACACGTATTTGAGCAAATAATATTGAATTCGAGGAATTAATTCAAGATGTATAGACCAACTAATCAAAAACATAATGAAGAAACGATGGGTGAATGCAGGACCTATGATTAATTTATAGATCGATCAGGGCCCAAAAAATTTTCCTACCCCTGAAATACAATAAAGTATGTTATATTGAGTTATACCATTTATTTCAAAATTAATTTCAGTAGTTAAGGTTGTTTCCTTCCCGTCGTGTAACGACAATTAATATAGTCTGTTCCAACTAGCTTTGGTCTTTTCTGACACATGTAAAGGGATTTTTTTCACGTAAATATATATCGATTCTACTCAAATGAGTTTTCAAATTATATCAGTGAAAAAATACCGTACCGGCGAGTCTGTGGACAAAAGTTCCAGTCTGGTAATATCTAGTTTATTGGTAACGGGGAGGTAAGGGTTTGAATTCTAGTAGTGTGTTTGAAGTTATAATAAATGGCTTCCCTCCCTCCACGCAAATTAAGGTACATTTAATTTGAATTCTAACTTACTCATATATACACGATTAGTGTAAATATGTGGATAGTATGGATGTACAGTGAGTAAAGCGCGGTGCACAAAAAAAGGTGAAAAGCATATATTCTTAGATACGTATACACTGTCGTACAGGGTCGCAAATAGTAATGTTCATCTTAAAATAGTTTTTTCAGTGTCCGGTTTTAAATTAACATTCTATTTGATGTAATAAAAAAAAGCTTTTAGAAATATTTCTCAAATATGTAGTTTTAAAATATAGCATAGAAACATGTTTTTATATAAAATACAAATATATTTGAATAAAAAATAATTTTCTCGTTGTAAAGTAAAAAAAAATACAAGGCATGTCATAAAAATAATAAAACTTTATGAGATTATTTTTTCTTTCACAAGCACATTTCTTGAAGGGTTGCTAAATTAAAAGTTAGTCCTCTTCTCGTTTTTCAAAATAACTAGGAAGTTTGTACCCCTAGCACACTTTATCTCTCTTTCATCTTCCAATAGAGATATTTACTAAAAACTCTTTAAGATTTGTGGAACGAAATAATACACATTGTTGTAGAAACACTCCTCCATAGGGAATAAGTGAAATAATATACAATGTTACAGAAACATTGAGTAAATAGCAGCACCCATGTCCTCCAAAGAACATAACAATCAATTTCATATTTCAAAGTACTCCATAAAAAAATATATATGTTTGCTCATAGTTGGGAAACTATTGATTTTATGAAAATATATTTTAAACAAAAGAGTTTTACATTTAATAGCATTACATATTTACAATGATATGTTATTTCGTATCTCAAATAGTTGCGGGAATTTGATCAAAATTGGAAATTTCTTCCGATGTGTAGTACCCTCAAATTCATGTATAAGGAAAAAATTAAAACTTTCATCTTGTTCATAATGATAAACAGAGTCAAGATACAAATTGTAATCAAAATCGTTTAAGTACATTTTGAGAAAATGTATATATATATATATATATATATATATTTATTTTTTTGCCCTTCATTAAATTACCCTTAATTTGGGGGCTAGATATCTAATTTATAAAACTCTTTCAGGGAAACACTATGAAAACTTATAGACCAAGTTTTATCCCAATTAGTAAAATGGTTTGGGTTCTACTCCGAGGTAAAGACAGACAGAAGTAATTGCAAAAACTACTTGTTCACTTTCAACGGGTCATGAAACGTAGATATTTATCAAAATCTTGAGCTAAATTTTTTTGACGAGCACATTACTTTACTCTTCAAGGGGTCGAGAAAAAGTAAAAAATGTTTTAAAAAATGTTATTCCTCGTTGGACGGTGATGCTAAGCAATTCCAGTCAATTTATTTCCACTCAACGCCGGTTTTTTTAAGCTGTGTAAATTTTGGCAGTTTTAATTAAACTCACATTAGGCCGAATCGTCGCCCCAACTCGCAGCTGTGGAGCTGACTTTGACAAGACTGACAAATGTTTGGTCATTGTAGTGGACGAATGGTTAGAGAAACCAACTGGTTATTGGTTCGATTTAAGATGGTATCTATACATATTTATTTCCTACCACCTCTTACTACACGTCCTAGCTAACCGCAGTTTAACTATACTATTGGGTAAGGATGAGTAAGTTTGAACTTAGAGAAATTGTGCCCACATTTATGTGGCGGGAAAGTGAGAAAATTATTTAGGGAAAAAATTCTACAATACATCCAACCGGGGTTTGAAATCTGACCTACCCATTTCCGGCAAACCGGATGAGATGAGACTGAAGTTTAATGCGTGGTGGGGTTGTAGTGTACAAAAAATATATTTTTTCTTATAATAATAATAATAATAATAATATTTAGCACCGCGTCTTACTACCCGTTCGGGTTATACGCTTTAAGTACTAATTACTCTAATGAATAAGGAATTGGGAAGGTTGAATTAGAGGAAGTGAACCCGCATTTGCGAGGAGGGAGAGTGGAAAACCATTTAGGAAAAAAACCCTCAGTTCACCCGACCGATATTCGAACCTCGATCTCCCCGTCCTCAGCAGTCGAGCTCAACACGACAAGCGCGTTAGCCAACTACGCCACCGAGGCGGGTGTTTTTTCTTATTACTGGGATTGAGAGCCAAGTGGGTTTATTAATTATGTAACTATGTCATATTTTATATAAAAAGGGGGGTATTTAAAGTGCACATTCTGAACCAATTTATTACACCAGAAAACAATTTACAAACTAAATTATATAACACATAAAACCTATTCTTCCTGTCGTCGATTAATCATTGTCATGGGGGAAACTCAAATTTCACCCATAAAAATATGTTGACCGTGCATGGAATCGAGACTGAGGCCATTAGTTCAGTAGGCAGACGTGCTACCGACTGAGGAAAGAAGTTGGACTGATGAAGTGATACTAATTGAATTTAGTATGTAAATTTTGTACTGATTGAGCCTGGTATTCTAAAAACTACAACTTAATTTTTTTTAAGTGTGTGTTTAGAAATGTAGTTGTAAAATGTTATTTTGATATAAAATCACAATTCCATAAATACGAGGGTCTATAATACCACACTAATTATGTAAGTCACATTGTCACATTAGTAGCCCGCACACACAGGCAATATAATGGTTTGTGCTCTTGACACTGACGCAGGAGTTCGGGGTTAGACTCGGTTCGAATACAAAACGGGCGCACGGGAGGCGTTTTACAACAATGAGGTGTTAAATTTTATTTTAATTCTTACCACCCGAATGCTGGAGTATTGCCTCACAGCTACCTTGATCATGCCTGCGTCTTTTGAAGTATTTTTTGAGCCTTACGTCAAATGTAAACGTATCGTTTTGGTTTGCCTTTATCTCCGCTGCGTTTCACCGCTCTTTCTGGTTATACGTGTATGTATAAATTACGCTAATGAAGTGAAGTTGAAGAATGTATCTAAATAAAATGTACCCGTATCTACATGGAGGGAGAGTAGGAAACCATTTAGAAAATACCACCCTCGACCCAACCAGGATTTGAACCCCGTTCTCGCCGCCATCGGCAGTCGTGTCTATTGCGAAAGTGATGCCTTAGAATCAGGGGTCTGTAATTAGTAGATCGTGATCTACCAGTTGATCGTGTGGCAATTTTCAGTCGATCACTTCAGGTGGGAGCGTAGGGATCGCAAGAAAAGGCCAGTCAGTGGTTATGCGGTTTTTGTAGCAAAACAATTTTTTGGCTAAAATAAATAAAATTTTGCTTCAGTATAAAAATAGAGTTTAATTTTCTACCTGCGTACAATCTTACGCAGTGCTAACAAATATATTCTACCCGAGGTGATATCAAAAACTGTTGAATATATTAATGAGCAAAGCAGCATTAAATGAGAAACTTTTTAAATGAAGAGAAAAAGTTGTCATTCAATTCCAGGACACCCCTGACAGATATTTGATAACGTTTGAGGTCACTGTGTGAAAAAAAATTAAACTCCGTGTTTCTGTTGGAGAACTATTTGATTTATTTTGATCAAAAAATGCTTTTCTATGAAAAATACAAAACCACTGCATCCCATACATCCCCACCTTAAAAGAGCTACATCGTTTATCCAAAGTCAATCTTTAAATCTCTTGTAAACATGGGATTATATTAAGTAATGTCAAATCATATTTGACGTGATCGAAATAACATTTCTCGCCCATGATCGGTAATGTTATAAGAGAATTAAGTAGTTTAATATAAAAATGTACATTATATTTGGAGGGTTATTTTCCCTAGAAAGGCGGGTACACAAGTATTTGAGAACAGATAAAATTTAATTAATTTAATATAAGTTGCATTGACGAAAAAAGTGCAGAATTAGACTGTATACACGATATGTGATCGTGTAAACATTGATAAGTTTAAGGAGGCGCAAAAGTTTGCATCCCTTGCCTTAGACCATCCAATTGCCTAAGAGGTTATAACCGATTATTCCGTAGTTTGGACAAAATTTTCAAAAATAAGCATACAGTGTTATTTATTATGCAAGACACTGCATAAATTTAAATCATTATTATTAGATTCATTTTCAAATAATTTAAAGTTATCTAAAATAAATAATCTACCATTAATTTTAAATCGAGAATTAAAATCGCGATTAGGGCTTGAGGCATGACTATACAACATTTAAACATCAATTATGAACGAAATCCGTTAAACCGTTTCGAAAGTAGCCCCAAGTAGAGATAAACAGATATAAATACAAAATTGTAAAACCCTTTATTATTATTATTATTATTATTATTATTATTATTATGGGGGCCACATTTAAAACTTTTGAGCCCACACTGTAATTTCGAGGTAAGAAATGTTAACGATTACAACACTTTCTCTATATTCTAAAGTAAAAACAAAAAACAATCAATCTTGTGTAACAAAGTAGTGCTATATAAACACTTAGTGTAAAAATAAATTATTTCCCAATGTAGTTAGCGACGAACTGAGTCAAAACTAGTTTTATTTGTATCCTGTTGTGGTTTTTTTGTTTTGTTTTTTGCATGTATCACAGATTTTTACAGTAGAATGACAGCCAGCTGGTCCTGCCAACAAGCCAACACACGCAGGTGATGTAAATCAAACCTCGGGGACCCAAGTAACGCACTGTGCCGAGAGAAGACAACCAGGCACGCACGCATCGCATGGTGCCCAGCGTAATAGCAGCAAAGGCCTCAACTCCATCCGAGAGAAAGAAGGAACTTCCCTTAGCCAGTGGCACACACAGATTTATTATCATCACCGTATCTTACCACCCGTCTGGGTTATAAGCATACGTGCTAATTACGCTAGTGAATTAGTGATGAGGATGATTGAATTTAGAGAAAATTACCAGCATTTGCGTGGAGGGAGAGTGGAAAACTACTAAGGAAAACAAACCTCAGTACACCTGACTGAGATTCTAACCCCTAAATCCCCAACATCGGGGAAAGTACCAACTTTTTTGTGAGAAGCCATGCATACAATTTTAATATATTATTAGTGTTATTTTATAAGTATTGCTGATATTGTAAATACTATCAAAAGTGACAGCTGCAGATCACATGACCTGACGTATGAATACGTGAAAGAATATCTAGTAGCTTTTCTAGCTATCAGAAAAGTAAGGCTATTCCTATCAAATTGTACAGTACCATATGCCTACTGTAGTTTGCACAATCGATCCTGACCTGAAATGCCCCGATTCAATACCAACCGGGCACAGTGGATTTTTTTTATTTATTGAATGTTTTTCTATCATCTATACAAGAACTGTTGAATTTCTCTTCAAATTTACCCTCCTTATTCTGTACCTTAGAACCTCTTAGTTAAGTTGGAGATACTGTAAATGTTTCGAATATTAGGAGGGTTGGCGTTTTTTTTTAAATAATAATAATAATATTTAGCACCGCGTCTTACTACCCGTTCGGGTTATACGCTTTAAGTACTAATTACTCTAATGGATTAGGAATAGGGAAGGTTGAATTAGAGGAAGTGAACCCACATTTGCTTGGAAAACCATTATAGGAAAAACCACCCCCAGTTCACCCGACCGAGATTCGAACCTCGATCTCCCTGTCCTCAGCAGTCGAGCTCAACACGACAAGCGCTTTAGCCAACTACGCCACTGAGGCGGGTGGTTTTTTTTTAATGCGTAGGCTTATATGGAAATACTGTACCCTATAGTTAAAAAATCTTTGTACATGTGGTCATACGCGAAGCCATTTGTTTTTGAGTTTTCCCCTTTGACAGTTTATATTAATTTTGATGACTGTAAGATTTGGTAAATATTGGGTATTATATTTGTATTTACTATTTATTTTGTAGCGATCCACCTGTAAACGTCATTAGTATGTGCGAATTTGGACTTTAGTAATTTGTGTTTCGAGCATGTGTCGCGTGCCACTAGTAATTCGAAATATATCTAAAATCACTTAACCCACCTCGGGGGTGTAATTGGCTAACGCGCTAGTCGTGTTGAGATAGACTTCCGAGGACGTGTAGATAGAGGTTCGAATCTCAGTCGAGTGAACTGGGGGTGGTTTTTCCTAAACGGCTTCACACTCTCCCTCCACGCAAATACGGGTTCCATCCTTTAAAGTTCAAACCTTCCCAATTTCTAATCTATTCGCGTAATTAGTACTTAAGCGTATAAGCCGAACTGGTAGTAAGTCGCGGTGCTAAATAAATAAATAAAATCCTTTAATCGTGATCGGCTGAAAGAGCTTGAGAGAGATGAGGCTTTTTATCCTAGACGTGGCATTATTACTGTAGCCTCTAGTTCTCTTTATGGACTTTGCCTGCTAACAAACGTAAGTTCAGGGTAATAAGCGGACATGTGACAACGTCAAAAAGTTTATAATGTGAAAAATAAACAGAGTCAAAGAGAAAGGGAGGAAAATAGAACTAAATACACCTCCTCTCACAAGTTACGGTAACGATCAAAGCGATGTGTTGGTGTGGGGTGGGTCGGCGAGGAAAGGGAAGAAGAGGACATTCTACACCCCGGGATTCCAATTCTCGACGTTGAAGCCAATATTGTAAGTGCCTCTTGAGGCATGCTGGTACTGAAACCTTTGAGTACGACACAAAGTGGAGATTGATTTACTCGCGTGGATTGTGAAGGCAGTAAAACATGGTAATATGGTTTGGAAACATAAAACGGAACAGCTTCGGCACAATGTAATTCAATTC
>CABEEJ010007350.1:0-17697 GCA_901482245.1 Timema douglasi | reverse complement strand
GGGGGGGGGGGGGGGGGGGGGAATCCCGTTGCACACCAGAGGAAACAGAAGATATTTGTGTATATTTGGTTACATTGAGAGTACTTCTTTATTTATTTTTAATCTTACTTTTTTTCCTACATTGGTGAAGTGTTTCATTAAAGGCGATTGTAACGGAAATTAAACACGCTTCACTGGGAACATTTTTCATTTTTAATATCATAACTAAGTTTGATTTTTTAATTTGAAAAATAGAATAAAATTGAGTTTACTATAGCATTTTCAGTTTGCCCAAATAGGTGAGAAATTTGACATTTTTTAACGTGTATTCTCACGTCTGGGACGTATAATCTAATTGCGAGAGTCAATCAATCTCTCGATATACAAATAACAAGTAGGGGGATTGGCTGACCTCCTTAACTTAATCATATATACGGCCCCAAATCATCGGTATCAGTAGTTGACGAGGATAAAATTGTTTTAATACAAGCCAGGTGAACTGAAAAAGGTCTTTCCATCTGTGATTGTACTTGTAGATTTTCCATTCTCTCTCCATGATTAAGTTGAGATTGTGTTAAGTGTGAAGGCCATTGACCATTCAACTAGCCCAAATCAGTAAATAGTTGAATTATTTGAAATTATAATCTAGTGAAACTACTTTAATTGTAGATTGTTCAGCCCATCTGAAATAACTTACACTAATTTAAGGACATTCAACGAGAAATCTTAGTGAAATTCACCATCATTTGCCTGTTAAGAGGATGATAAGCCAAAAGAGATAATAACCATTTGTAAAACTACCTTCAATGCACCCGACCAAGATTAGAATCGAATCCCAATCTCCCGAGTTTGAGCCAATCAATCTAGTTGCCCCCTAGTCCCTCCAGGAATGACTCCTTAATTACTCTAATATTTTATGTACATAAAACCATTGACCCTCTAATCTTACCTTAAGGTGGTATTAAAATAAAAGTGAGCATAGTTCTTTGATGGATAGATTTTCTACAATCATTATTATAGGTGACCTGGTGGTCTAGGGGTAAGGTGTCGGACTTCTGTGCTGGGGGTCCGGGGTTCAATCCTCGGTCCCAGCACAGATTTATCTGATTACCAAATCCTTCCTTCACCTCTGACAAGACATCTTGGTAATGTGGGGAATGCCAGGCCTCCACCGTGGTTCGAATTCCACTTTAAACTGTAGATCCTCCATTTCATCTCACAATCACCCTACCATTACACATTAGTGTAAGTGCGTAAAACCCGAACGAGTAGTAATACGTGGTGCTACTAATAATGCGATTATTATTCTCAACAGTTCTTGGAGATGCATATAGCTGCATTTGATGAGAATATGTTTAAATGAAGAAAGGACGTTATCAAATTACAGAATGATCATGATAGTTATTTAAGTACTGTAAGGATAACTACGTGCGGACTATATTAAATTTAAATTAAACGTATCTACTTAAGTAATATTTTATTTATTGTGTCCATAAAATCAAATTATTATAAAAATTGCAAAAATACTGGCCTTAACTATCTTGAAACGTTTTAATTAAAATCGTGTTTTTGTTGTAATAAATATCTTTTAAGTCACTAAATCTTAACCCAAGACGGCGTTGACAGTCACTTGGATTCATCTGTAAAACTACGACGAAAAAAAATATTTTTTTGTTTTGTTTTTGCAGTTTGTGATAGTGCTACAATCGTTTTACAGGTCATAAAATAAAACTCGCATATTGCTCCAGTGATAAAAAAAAAAGTTACAGAAATAAACACGACATCCTGAACAACTAACACCTGTGATAAAATAAGGGGGGCGTGAGAGAGGAGGGAGGACAACTGTATCTTGCCATAAATCCGGAAAAGACGACCCGCTAAGGAAGCATAAAATTGTAAAAGTTCTCGCAGTTTTAGAGCTGTTAAAATTTATGAATCTTAAACTTATTTTCATTATTCCCCTTCTTAAAGATATGGGAGAACTAGGGGGAAGGAGTTGATGGTTAATTAAGTTTAATGTTAACATTCTTATTGTAGTTTCAAAAAGGTGGAACAGTCCATAAAACCATTTGACTTTTAGTAGGGATTCGTTTGATGGAAATAAAACCACTTTATAAAAATAATTCAAAATTATCACTAATCTTGATGGATAAATGGTGGCGTGAGGAATGGGGTAAGGGAGTTTGAGATATAAAGGATGACATTTACATGATTAGGAATATACATTATGTATACATGAGTTGGTAATCGATATCTAAATGTACATAAACATACATATACCCTAATTTTGGTTGGGAGAACAGTAGGGAAAATCAAAACATATTTCTTTGCGACCAACATTGATAACATTTTACTTTATTATCTTTCTTGTTTTATAGTTATTGATAATATCTATAAAAAGTGACAGAAGCAGATAACATGACTTTATGTTCATTGTTTTCAAACTTTAGTAACTAATACTGTTCTTCCTACCAAAATCATATTATACATACACACACATATGTGCATACCAATAGACACATACATACTTACATACACATACACACATATATACACATACAAATACACCTAATCACGCCATTCCCTTACGGGGTGGGCAAAACACTGTGCATATAGCTCCAAAAACAACAACTCTGTACTTAATCTATCCTCACTAACTTTCTTCACACTTCCCTATTCTTGAATACTTCCTTAAATTCAACAACATCCGTTCATCGAGTCATACATGCTTATTAGTTCTTAAGATTCTTAATGGGGTTTTTTCTACATGTTCGTCTACCACATTTAGCCACGTCTTACAAGGCCTATCCCTTTCTTTTGATAACATATGTTATTGAAAGGGCGCAATTTTTTGATATTAGGGAAATAATGCCAATAAGATTTCATAAGGCCGGTGCTACAGACGGCGCAAATCGTGCCTGGAGTTTCATAAAATCAGAAGTGTGTCGCAGAAACATCCCAGATTTACAATCTCTCAAAGACTGTTCCGCCATTAGCCCCTGAAATACTTGCAAGTGTGTACCGCAAAGCAGCTAACCTATTTTAAATTTATAGAGCCACTGATGGGGCACAATGGAAAGTAATAATTAAGTTTCGAGTTGGGTATGCTGTTTTATTCAATTTAATTTTGTATTTTATCTTAAATAATATGCAAAAAATCATGTGATTAAGAAATTATTTATATATATATATATATATATGTTATTTTTATTGTATATAACACTATTTTAAACACTTGCGCGTAATATTATATTTTTACGACATGTCTTTCTACCCGAGATATACACTTTTGAGGTAGTATTGGGGAGGTATAATTTACAGGAAATATACCCGCATTTTTACGGAGGAAGAGGGAGGAAACAAATTTAAGAAGAAAAATAAACTTAATAAACGGCTGGGATTCGAGCACCATTATTCCCATCGCCAACAAACCAAGATTATATGAGCTTAACATTTATTCCATGTGCCCATCGATGCATGTCTTTGAGTGGTCCATTTTTATTATTTTTATTTTGTATAATATATGATTTTAAAGAATATTAAGATTGACACGTTGTCGCTGAAACGGTTCGTTAAAATGTTTCACCATATTGATTCATTATTCATGCATAGCGCCAAATTTGAGTCGTGCTTAATCTAACTATGAAACTGGCCTTATATTAGTATCACCATGAGAAGAGGTCATTTCCACACATCGGTGGGCACGCGGACTAAATGTCAAGCACATTTAGTCTGATTTTTCGGTTACGATGTAGTGTTGAATCTCGACCGCGAATACAGAAAGTGTTTTTTCCTAAATGGTTTCCAGCTTTCTCTCTCTCCCTTTACACGCAAATGTGTGTACATCTCCTCTAAATTAGACCTTTCTCATCCCTAATCAACCAGAGTAATTAAATGCTGTTAGCATAGAAGGGTAGTAAGCCGCACTTCAAAATAAAAAAGTTAATAGAGTTGTGTCCAACCCTATTTTTCTCGATTACTAATATAAAATTTTATTTCTAACCTCGAAGGCATAAGACTTCACGAAAATATATCCATTAACATTTCTAATTGTCAATTAGGATCCTTTTAATGGTGATCCGACTATACATAATCCCACCTACTTGATTTTAAAAGTCATCATGATCTATGACTTGTGTTCAAATAGAGCGCATACACCCGTTTATTCGGCAACTTTAGCGACTATTTGGTTTTGGTAAGTGACTATAATTAAATTTTTAAAAATTATATATATTATATAAACGTCGCCTCTGATATTTTATTCTTATGTGGCTAGCGTGCTGCACACAAGCAACAAACTCTTTCATGAAAAATTACATGTCCCTAACAAAAGAATAAACTTGCCAGACATGAATTATTATGTAGTTAATTTTTTGTCAAAATAAATTTTCTTTTCAAGACCTCAATATTTAAAAAATAGTAAAATACGTACGGCTCTTGTTAAGGTCACTATAATTGGCTACATGTCTCGTTACATCTTTTATTACTATTATTTTTCTGTGTCGTTCTTTATTTATCTTTACTTACATTTGTTTGGTGTCCTTAGCATCTGACTCGGGTACAAATTTATCTCACATAATAAATTAAGGTAGATACAAACAACGTACTAATATTTTTTTTAAATCACCACGAGCCAAAACTTTATGAAATTAACTAATTTGTTAATCTTCATGATAAATAGACTGTACACTTTGTTTATCCTGCAAGGTAGCAAGCGTACCTTGCATTATTCCACTATGGTATGACTCAGTGGTTACTAGCCTTTTGGAAGTCAATGAACACTTTTGATTATAAGAGACGTTTGGAAACACCCTTGTCCAGGTGTAAATTTTCAATTTAAAGACTATCTTTAGATGCGGCTATAATCGTAATTATCAGAAATATTAGCTTAGTTATTTAGTCAATCATGATATGTAGATTCGTATGGTTATATTGTACAATTGGCAGCATAAAGCCAACTACCGAGTCAATGTTGGCTGCGTTATCTGATAACTTGGGATCTTGATTGAACACTTGTAGCCGACGATTTCCGTACGTCCATCACAGACTCTGCCTTAAAATATGAGTTAAGAATAGTGCTGGACACGGGACGACTCCTAGATAGTTCAGTGGTTAGAGTATTAGCGTACTAAGCCAAAGGTCCTGGGTTCGATTCCCATGTGCAAGTGTCGTTTATCAATTTAAATAAAGAATATGATATTCTATTGGTTTGGAAATCAACGCGCGTAGCGGTCTTCATTTGTTAGAATCAAAGTAGCCAACATCACCGATAACTGTTATCATGTGGTATCTTAACCAGCGGAACACTTGTAACCAGCTCACCAGTTAATAGCCACTGGTATAGCTTATAAGATAGTCATAGTGTGGTACATCAAAGCAGGATGCTGATATTATTATTATTATTATCATCACGTATTACTACCCGCGTAGTTAATACACATATCTGACAATTATTCTAGTGTGGTAGGGATGACGAAGGAATCATTTTAGAAGTAACCTACACACATTTGTGGGGAAGGATCGTGGGAAGCAATTTAGGAAAACCTACCCTAAGTGGACCCGACCGGTATTCACACCTTGATCTTCAAGTCATCACCAGGGAAAGTTGCTAGCTTTTAGTGTAGATAGATCCTGGGAATATATTTCTTGGGAGGTAGAGCTCTGTGAGCCCCCTTTCTCGTGAAAGAGAGTGTACATCAGAGGCTCTGTGAGCCCCCTTTCTCGTGAAAGAGAGTGTACATCAGAGGCTCTGTGAGCCCCTCTTTTCGTGAAAGAGAGTGTACATCAGAGGCTCTGTGAGCCCCTCTTTTCGTGAAAGAGAGTGTACATTGGAGATACACGCTCAATCACAAAACAAACCTAGCCATACAAAGCAGTACAAAAGCCAATGATCAATTGTTTGTGTTCCCGAGGCCTCGTCAAGGTACGAAGGGTCCCAAGGTACTAATCATACGTAGAGGGTTGTTCCCACGCCCACACGTGTCCACTGACCCAATGCACGTGTCTTTGGACATGTACACGAGCTCCCTGCGTACTCTTCCTTCCTGCGGCGAAAATATATTAACACCGTTGTCCAACACAGAGCGAGCGGCAAGTCAGGATAAATAAGTCTTTCTTTAAACCCGCTTCAGTGGACGCACGGTCTAAGACAGGCGTGTCAAACTCGTTTGATCATAACGGCCCAGCATTGAACATAGCAAATACTGAGAGGGCCAATAAAAAAAAGCCTATATAATATAATAAGACCAACCCTAAAACCCACTTCGGTCACCACATGGTCTTACTCTCGCAGTAGACTAGACTGCCGATGACGGGGAGATAGAGATTCGAGTCCCAGTCGGGTCTACTAAGGGTGGTTTTTCCTAAATGGTTTCCCACTTTCCTTCCATGCGAATGCGGGTATATTACCTCTAAAAAATGCTTCCTTTCTTATCCTCTCCACATCAGTGTAAATATGATTTATTCTTATAACCTGAACAAGTAGTGAGAAGCGGTTATGAAAAAAAAACTCGTGACACCAAGCCGGAGATTTGAGACCCGACCTCCCCTGACATTAGACAAGACGAGATTGACACCTTTAACCCCATGCGCACCATCGAAGATAAGTAGTTTGATAGCGTAGGCGTTGTGTGTATGTACAAGCTTAAGAGGGAACATGTAAGGAGCTAAACAAGAAAACTAGCAAAATGTCGAGCTGTTAGTGAGGCATGGTAGCCCTCAGTAACAAAAAATTGGGAAGAGTGGATACTTGTAAATCTAGAGCAAGCAAGTCGCGCGAGTTGCATCTAAACTCTAAATGTAGCTCGCACCACTTGCCCACTCTATCTCGCACGTAGTGTCTAGGAATACATGTTTTTAAACACAAAACCTAGGATATCGGTCGACTTCCCCTTAAAAAAAAAGATACGAGGAAGCGTTAATTGAAAACGTAAAAAGAACCACGCATACACACACTTTGTGGAAAATGAAAGTGACAGTTGTGTCATGAGATACCTGCGATCATAACAGAGAAGGCCGGCTGTGAATGGAATTAAATTAGTCGGGAGATTAAACTGTCAAGGAGGATTACAGGCCAGATTAATTGAGTTAACTATACTATACAAGATAATTTACACATGAATCTTGATCTACGGCTATTTTTACACTAAGTAAATGGAATTCGTGAGTTAATTAAGAGGGCCTTAGCTGAGAGGCGAGATTTATTAAGGAATTATACCTCAAAACGTTTCCTAAACCTTCCTTGAGAGACCTTAGATCGAATCTCGGAGGCGGTTGAAGCTTACTTTGGTGCTCAGAAATAAGTTGCGGTATGATTTAATAGAAGATCATTAACATTGCGGTCACAGACAAACTTTAGCGTTTTTTTATATGATTAAGGTTATTATCCACTAGAGTGGAAAGTAAATGTAATACAACCGACGGGAATTGAGCCTCAGGCTCTCCACTACCTACTAAATCTATTGTTGAAAGAGGTATGAAGAAGATGGCGGTGTTCTGAACAGGTGTGCGCTAGGAGATTATGTTGGCGCACGATGCGGGAAACGTGTGGTTGAGTGAGTGTCGAGAAGATGTAAAGTTCAGGATGTATGAACGCGGGGAAAAAAAACAAGAAAAAAAACATTTAGTTTTGAAGTAATGAATCGAAAAACCAAAAATAATCTCCTTGGTTTCAGGAAACATGATCAAATCTGATGAAAAACATGTTTTTAAAAATGTTTACAATATTAATTCTCTACGGAGCTTATGATAAATTATTAGTACTAAACAAATCAAAGTTTTGCCTTGTGAAGTGAGTTCCCGATCAATTTCGGAGATTATTTTTACTCAAACCATAAAATAAATCGGTTTTCATATCGTTATATCGTCTTATAACTGTTTGTTTAGGTTATACGCAGACATTTTATTAAAGATGAGTTAAGAGCCTAGAGGTGGAAATTGAATCTCAAGCCTATTACAAACTGGACGATAATCACCAGATAACGACCGACGATGTTTCCAGTGTGTCTGGATACACGGTACGGAAACATCACCCAAGTGTCCAGCGGTAAGAGATCAAAGAATGTTGCCAATGTCTCGGTCTCCCACCTCCAATGGAAACATCACCCAAGTGTCCGGCGGTAAGAGATCAAAGAATGTTGCCAATGTCTCGGCCTCTCACCTCCAATGGAAACATCACCCAGGTGTCCGGCGGTAAGAGATCAAAGTATGTTGCCAATGTCTCGGTCTGCCACCTCCAATGGAAACATCACCCAGGTGTCCGGCGGTAAGAGATCAAAGAATGTTGCCAATGTCTCGGTCTCCCACCTCCAATGGAAACATCACCCAGGTGTCCGGCGGTAAGAGATCAAAGAATGTTGCCAATGTCCCGGTCTCCCACCTCCAATGGAAACATCACCCAAGTGTCCGACGGTAGAGATCAAAGAATGTTGCCAATGTCCCGGTCTCCCACCTCCAATGGAAACATCACCCAAGTGTCCGACGGTAGAGATCAAAGAATGTTGCCAATGTCTCGGTCTGCCACCTCCAATAGAAAACATTGCTTGGTGTGGACCCACGTGCAAGCAACGGCGGGCTACTTTTGAATTGTAATCAGTTGATTTCTATTCTTCGCCCTAGTAGTAGTATCTTGGTAGTGTTGTGGTGGTGATTTTATTGTGGTTGTGGTTACTACAGATTTTTAAATGAGCACCCATCATTCAACGATAGCTCTGACAACAGTCACCATAATTCTTACCCCGCCTTAAGAACTCCCTTTTCCACCAACTTTTTTTTTTTTTCGCTTTTGTCGACATTTAATTATTGTAAAAGCAGCAGCAATGTGCGGATCCATCGCGAAAGGAACGGAGACTGGTGAGATGCGTCTGCTCATTGGGGACGCGCAACATCGGCGGAGACTTGTGTCCGGATACTAGTTGGTGTGTGCGCGGACGATGTTTCTTAGTCGCCGGATACTTGTATCTGGATATTATCAACCGGTGTGTACCAGGCTTAAGAGTGTAGTATTTTATTCGATTGCATTTGAGATAAATATTTATTATATTTATATTAAAAATAGAACCAAACTGTCAAAAATATAAACTATGTGGCTTTGTTTTAATGGACTTTAGATATTAACCCAAGACCAACCCAATGGAGTTTACTGTGATTTAGTTTGATTGGCTTTGAGTTGAGAGGCAACATTTCAACCCCTGTTCGATTATAGTAAGAGTTAATGTTTTTAAAAATCTGGTTTCTCATATTGTACCCAAGCGAATGCTGGTGTATTTTTTGTGTTTCAGCGTCAAGAATATGTAAATTTATCTAACATACTTTAAGTGATTTTTGTTTGTACATAGTGTCGCAATAACCGATATGGCTTTCTGCATATTTACACTACTGAAGTAGGCATGAGGAAGGTATATTTGAGATAAAACGTATCTGCATTTACGTGGCGTGAAAGTGGGAAATCATTTAGATAAAACCTCTCTCAGCATACCCGAAAAGGATTCAAACCCCAATCTACCCGTCATTTGAAATCAAGAATATTGTGAGAGAGACGCCTTAGGCAATTCGAACAACGAAGCGGTTGATAGCCCATATTGGTACAGGACAATTTTAATAAAATGTGCCTTTCTCCTCTTGGCTTTCACTAACCAAAAGTGTATAAAAGATGATAGCCTGGAATAATAAGGGCCTTATAAAATATACACATTTATAAAACCAAACTCTGTTCCCTACCTGACCGCATGTGTGACAGATGTAAGCGAGATTAAGTACATGCGTGATACCTCTCTATCTCTTACAAGGAGCTTTATCAACGTAGCGTGTTTCCTGACTGCCACGATGCTATGTAGCTGGTGTTGTACGGCAGCGATTAGACAGTTTTATTACCTGGCGTAGGTGACCTGGTGGTCTAAGGGTAAGGTGTTGGACTTCTGTGCTGGCGACCGGGGTTCAATCCTCGGTCCCGGCACAGATTTATCTGATTACCAAACCCTTCCTTCACCTCTGACAAGACATATTGTGAATGTGGGGAATGCCAGGCCTCCACCGTGGTTCGGATTCCACGTTAAACTGTAGGTCCTTCATTTCATCTCACAATCACCCTACCATTACACATTAGCGTAAGTGCGTATAACCCGAACGGGTAGTAAGACGCGGTGCTAATAATAATTTATTACCTGGCATTGTGCGGCCGCAGTAAGACAGTTTCATTAGCTGGTGCCGTGCGGCTTTGATGAGTCACATAAGAAAAAAAATTAATCTTTACTGTGCGATAATGATAAGACAATTCACTTTTAGATAGGTTAGGTAAATACGACCAGTATAAAAAAAACAAATCCATACCTTGTGGTATTGTAACGTGCCATCTCTTCTAGGGTAAGCTCTGCTTCAATACTTCAATGGGCATATTTAAAAGGAACTATTTAACAACAAACTGAGGGAAAAAACAGGGCGAGAAGTAGTCTCACTTTACCGGACGACAGCGAATAACTTCCATAAGATATTATTTATTTATTACTCATATCGCCGGTCGGACACATCTTGATTTTTCCATCTCTGCGGGAAGCTGGAAGCAAAGAGAGTACGAGGTAAAACCAGATGAGAGAGGGGAATAAGAGGGGGTGAAGAGAGGAATGAGGAAAGTACCGGAACAACTCGCGGCGCCAAGATACGACACGGATTAAGAAAATATAACACGCAATGTACAGTACACTGTGTTCCAAAGAAAGTATAGACAAGCATTAGGTTTTCAAGCAGAAACTCTCTCATATCACATGGATGGTCTACGGGACAGCTTAAGGGCGTTGCCTACCTCTGACGTCACGCCAAGTCAAGATAGGATTTCCCAAGTTAGTGCGTTTACGTTTTATTCGGCGTGTTTTAAAGATTGAAATAAAAACCATAAAGTATTAAACAATTCTAAAAATACCCCTACATTGTAACACAAATTTTTTTTTCGTTCTTATTTGGTAAACTCAGGTTATCTGGTCTATTCACGGAAATTTCCGGAAAGAATCTTCCTCTCAGGATGTAGAGTTAAATTCCGTGGAAGCATGTATATCTAAAATAGGAAACAAGAAATATATAATTTTGAAATGCAAGTCAATGTTGTCCAGGCTCAAATGTTGGATTAAGTGTGTATACTAATTAGTGGAAGAGGGGAGTCGTGATAAGCACACAAACAAAAGGCCTCACAGGGTGAACTGCTAATTCTCTTTCCACTATTAATATCTTGTAGATGGTGTCTAAACGTGGGATATAGGGCTTAGAGTGCTTAGATGAGTCAAGTTAAGTTGCAAACCGTTTTTCAGAATACTTTTAAATCGCCAAGTAGGCAATGACGTTAAGCAATATTCAATTTATTTGGGCCATCAAAGTTATTGTACCTGTAAAAATATATATTTTAACTCCCCCTCCCTCCCCCACCCCTTCTCCGTATGATGCGCGATGTTACAGTCCAAGAAAATATCTGGCCTCAGCCTGCACACAATAACCTTATGCGCCTGACAGACTACGTTGCATATAGTATAAATTGCAATAGTAAATAATCTTATCGTAATTTATAACTCATTAATAAAAAATCTTTATTCTTCATCTTCATCAAAATCATCCGACGTTTCCGCCTCTGCGGGTCATCTGGCACATCCTATTCCATTCCTGTCGATCTTTCCAAACTTCTCCCTCAGCCAAGCGTTTCCAGTCCTCTCCTTCAGCTTCCATGTCCTTCTGCTCTTAGTGCATCCATCTTGTCCATGGTCTTCCAATAGGTCTTCTACCCTTCTCTTTTTTCTGTAAGACTGTCTTAGGCATTCTATCCTCCTCCATTCTCCTCACATGACCTAACCACAGCAACCTTTTTTTTTAATCTCCAGTGTCTCTTTTAATGATTATAACTTTTAAACCATCCCTAATAATTTCATTCCTTATCCTGTCTCGTCTTGTTACATTTTAAATGCATCTCAGGAACTCCATCTCTGTGCTTGCAATCTACTTAAATTTCGTTTCGTCCATGTCCAGGTTTCAGAGCCATATGTCAATATTGGATAATAATATGCCTTAAATAACAAAATTTTGGCTACTTTTCCTATATTACATCACTACCCTTAACCCGTGGTAGAATTGCCCACGTTTCTATATCCATTATTTTGTTATCTCGTGGATCTTATCATTTGCGGTTTTCTTACTTCCTAAATAGCAGAAATCTTCTACCTTTTATTTTTCATTTATTGAAAATAAGTGTTTTAATTTTAATTAAAATATATTTGTCGACAAGGGGGAGGGTTTCGAAGAGGGACGGGTCCAGACCACCATAACCGACCTATTGGCTACGTGCTTGCAAGTACACGCAAAGAAAAATAGAAACCACATCGGGTGAATTGAAAATAATGGTCATGGGTGTGGTTTCTGTTTTAGAATTTATTTAACTTATAAATAGTTCTTAAATCAGGATGTTCAGACAGTGAACGTTTAAACAGGTTACCCCTAATATTAATTATAAAAATCACATAATCGTAGCAGGTTTCTGGAAACTGAAACCGGGGACTTGACAATGTGGTTTCCCATGCTCTTTCCAGATAAATGCTGGATTTTTTTACCAAGTTTTATTACCCAACCGGGCTATTCACATATATACAATAAGAAGGTAGGGGTGATGAAGGTATAATTTAGAAGAGGTGTGCCACAATTTGTGTGGAGGGAGAGTGAGAAATAATTTAGGAAAATCTATTCCCAGTACATCCAACCATGATACAAACCTCAACCTTCATCAACAACAAACCAGATCAGCAAAGGTTGACATTCAAACCCATGTGCCCACCGATGTGTGTATGGTAATATTTGAAGTCATTAATATCCCAAAATATCGTCACAATCTTAATAAACTCGAAACCCGAAGGTACGTGAATTAAATAGTAGGCTCGGCTAGTCTGATTTTCTGGTGACGGGGAGGTCAAGGTATAAATCTCACCCAGATCGGATGTATCAAGGGTGATTTTTTCCTAAATAGTTCCCCACCCTCCCTCAACACGAATTTGGATACAATTTTTTTATGTTCTTCCTTCCTCATCCCAATCCCATTAATGTAATTAAAATTTATAAAAATAACTTTGGTGGCTGCATGGTCTAAGGAGTCACTCTCACAGAAGGCTTGACTGCCGGTGACGGGGAGATCGAGTTTCGAATCCCAATCGGCCGTACTGCGAGTGGTTTTTACTAAATGGTTTTCCACTCTACCTCTAAGAAAATTCGGGTACGCTTCCTCTAAACCCAACCGTTCTCATTCCTAGCACATTCGCGTGATCAGTACAGATGCGTATATCCTGAAAGGGATGCGGTGTTAACAAAATTGTACAGTCCGAAAGGGTAGTAAGTAACACGTGATGTTAAAATTTGGAGGAAGAAAAAACTTAAAACACACCATACGTCGCTCTGGTTGGTCAAAGTTTACAATAATAATATTTAGCACCGCGTCTTACTACCCGTTCGGGTTATACGCTTTTAAGTACTTATTACGCTAATGGATTTGGAATTGGGGGAGGTTGAATTAGAGGAAATGAACCCGCATTTGTGTGGAGGGAGAGTGGCAAACCATTTAGGAAAAACCACCCCCAGTTCACCCGACCGAGATTCGAACCTCGATCTCCCCATCCTCAGCAGTCGAGCTCAACACGACAAGCGCGTTAGCCAACTACGCCACCGAGGCGAGTAAAGTTTACAAAGCCACGTGTTTGGACTCCCCTACACTACCCCGAGATATATATATATATACATACACACATACAGTATAGTTCATTCATAACTCTTAAGTAACAAAGTCGTTTTATCCAGTCTGGCTTATTATCATCTACAGGACATAGGAAATAAATCAATGCAGTGCCACGCGCATTAAATGGCAGTCCATAAAGATGAGATTATCATTCCAGCTGGGCGCGATATGGTCTTTATCAACAGTTATTTATACAGGTCTTAATAACGGGGTCCAGTCTAGTCACCTTTCTTTGGACCACAAGGTACACTTCGTTTACCCTGAAAGGTAGCAGTACTACCTTGACGGCTTACACTATGGCCTATATTATAAGATATTCTATAGCGTAATTCATTAAGGTGAGACTGCTAAGTGTAAACTGAGTGTACCTACTTTTCGGTAGGGGGTGTACTAGTTGAATTAATTTGTATTCAAATTTGTTGGAGGCATTTGTTACATTTGGTTGCATACTAAACCAGACTTAAGTTAATTCCCTTTTTATTTAGTAGAAATAATGGTATTGTAACCACTTATTCAAGCCAGAGTATTCAACAAATCAAAGTCATTGAAGAATTTGTTTACCACAACAAGGGCTAACCTAACACAATAAAAAGTGTAGAGTTCACTTAAGGTGTTTTAACAAAGAGAATTACTAAAATTTTGTGATTATATACCATCTTGGCAGGGACCCTCTCTGCCTCAACCTGGCATATTGTGTTCTGCTAGTTGGTGTTGTCTCTCTACAATCGATACAGTCAAAACAAAACAAAAATAATTAAATAAGTATTACAAATCTATGTTTTCAATGATCAATTCGGATATATTAACCCACTTCGGTGGCCGCATGGTCTAAGGCGTCACTCTTACAATAGAAAAGAATGCCGATGACAGGGAGATCAGGGTTCGAATACTGGTCGGGTGTGTCGAGGTTGGGTTATCCTAATGGTTTCCCTCTCTGCTTCCACGCAAATGTGGGTATACTTTCTCTAAATTCATCCTACCTCATCCCTTGAGTATTAGAGTAAATAGTACACACGCGTATAGTCTGAACAAGTAGTAAGGTGCGGTGCTAAAAAAAAGGTTTATGGGATAGGGATGAGTAAGGTAGAATTTCAGAGGAAACGTACCCATATTTGCTTGGAGGTAGAGTGGTAAACCCTCTAGGAAAAAAAACTTTTAGTACACACACACAACCGAGTTTCGAATGCACCAACACGTCACAGGCCAATCAGATTAAATGATCTTGACATTACTCACCAACGCGGGTAGCTCATTTAGTTTAAAAAAACATACTTTGACTACAGCTGTTGAAATATACACTGTATTTTTTTAATAAGTATAGATATATCAAAGTAGATCAAGCAACTTTTTTTTCAACAGTCAGTAAATCGTGAATGGACTATACCTTAGATAACATATGTTAATACGGAACATTACCTTTACCGGAGGGGGCCAGACTGACAACCATGTCAATAACAACTCGATATCTGTTTACTTGGGGATCACGTGGCCCGGTGGAAACAAGTTTCTCGTCGTGTGTGGCTGCCGGAATATTCGCGTGTATTGGGGGAGGAGTCGCGTGGAACATACAAACCATCCCTGCAGCTACCGTGCAGCGTCGATGTTGCATGCAAGGTGCGCAAACGAAGCAATTCACGGAGGTCCTCCTAGAGAGGTCCTGGTTTCAGTTGGTTTTTTTTAATAGTGGTGTAATGATCGGCTAAAACGCAGCTATTAATGTGTCTATCATTGGTTTTTAGCACCATGTCTTACTGCCCATTAGGGTTGTCTGTATAAAATTATGCTGAGGAACTAGGGATGGAGAATGTTTTATTTAGAGGAAATGTATCCGAATTTTAGGAGAGGAATAGTATAAAACCAATCAAGGAAACCCACTTTCAGAACATCCGATCGGGATTTGAGGCCAGATCTCGTCATCGGCAGTTCAGTCTATTGCGAGAGTGATGCTTGGACCATTTGACCATTGAAGAGGGTGTCTATCACTAGTGTGATGTTTATGTGACCGATGACTCGTGACTTACGGTACCAACCCTAAACTGTAGCGAGACAAACTACTACTACTACTACGGCCTAACTATGTCTACGGGTCTGAGCTATACGTATTTTAATTTCGCCAAAATGGGGTAGGGATCAGAAAGATAAAGTTTAGAGGAAATGTAACAAAATTTTCGTGGATAAACTTAAGAAACTATTTAGAAAAAAGAAGTATCAACTCACAAGCTCAGAGTCAAGACCACGACTTATTTTTTTCACTGATAAATCAGAAAAGACGAGATTGATGCCTTTGTATGCGTGCACACAGATACGGTTATCAATTTGTAAGCTTACATTTGTGTATAAATGTGCATTTATTAAGACAGCCCTTACACCTGAGATTGAAGTTGGAATCTCGGTCGGGTGTACTGAGGCTTTTCCAAAATTGTTTTCCACTCTCCCTCCACGCAAATGTGGGTAAACTTCCAATAAATATAATCTCCATAAATCCTAGAACCATTAATGAAACTAGTAAATAAGCGTGTAAATCGAAAGAGTAGTAAGACAAAGTGTTAAAAAAAAACAGAGCCTTACCGCGTACGTGGGTTTATTTCAGCATCCTAATAACACCTAGGGAGACCTGGTGGTCTAGGGGTAAGGTGTCAGACTTCTGTGCTGAGGGTCCGGGGTTCAATCCTCAGTTCTGGCACAAATTTATCTGATTGCCAAACCCTTCCTTCACCTCTGACAAGAAATCTTGTGAATGTGTGGAATGCCAGGTCTCCACCGTGGTTCGGATTCCACGTTAAACTGTAGGTCCTCCATTTCATCTCACAATCACCCTACCATTACACATTAGCGTAAATGCGTATAACCCGAACGGGTAGTAAGATGCGGTGCTAATAATAATAATAATAACCTCTACATTTTCAATATATGGACCTATATATTTTATTACTATAAAACCACACGGCTGACTCACTCACTGAAATTTATGTTTACCCACTTCCAGATGAGCTAGAAACTTGATATTTGGCAAACTTATAGCCCCTAGCCTGTAACCAATGGGAAAATAGCAAAAAGTTAAAAAGAAAAAAAAAATTAACCCCCGAAAAGAGATTCAAAATGGCTGACAACTTTAAAATCATTGCAAACCTTTCTTTGTAGGTTTCTTGTGGCTAAACTGTAAGACCTATCAAAAAATGGCTTTGTAATT
Source organism: Timema douglasi (assembly GCA_901482245.1). NCBI lineage: Eukaryota > Metazoa > Arthropoda > Insecta > Phasmatodea > Timematidae > Timema > Timema douglasi. The sequence continues at coordinate 781 of CABEEJ010007350.1, read as the reverse complement.
ACATTAATTTACATCCACTTGCAAAGAAAACTAACTGGGGGTTTGGGAGCGGAGCCCCCAACGGGCAAAGCGAATATATATATGCATATAAACGAAAACCCTAACTCACTGACTATGACTTTCACCATACCTCCCAAACCCCTGAATCTGGAATCCTGAAATTCGGCTTAGAGTTTCCTTTCAGGTCGTAGGCATCCGAAGAGGAGTTTTGAGAAATTCAGCCCAAAGCCCCCTGAAACGGGGTTTGGAGTGTTGTGATTGTAAAAAAAATTAATGATTTGGAAAGATGAAATTTGGCAGAAAAGTGATAAGGGAATGATCCATACAACCAGGAAAATCTAAAAATGGGAGATTTCAAAATGGGGATTCCAGAAATTGGGAGACTATAATTAGAAGAAGAAAAATTAGATGAGGTAGAAAGTTAAAATTTAGCAGATATGTAGAGAGACAACAAATCTAAATAACCAAATAAATCTTGAAATATGAAGTTGTAACGATGTTACAACCTATAACAACATCTAACGAATACCACCCAGTAATATGGAATTAAAACTTCTCTCCGTCTGATGGAGCACTAACACACACTAAGACATCCTCTCCCGTGGGTTGAACAATTTCGACTGAAACGAGACGCTGATCAGCGCCTCGCTCGTCATCGAAGCCCGGCCCACAACAAACAAGGACTTAACTTGACAAAGATCGTTTCCGGTTCCGCCATCTGGGATGTTCTGTAAACTTCGAGTGGTTACTGGACTGACCGCTAAGCTTCGAGAGCGCTAGT
>CABEEJ010007349.1:0-31529 GCA_901482245.1 Timema douglasi | reverse complement strand
ATAAATTTGTGCCGGGACCGAGGATTGAACCCCGGCCGCCAGCATAGAAGTCTGACACCTTACCCCTAGACCGCCAGGTCACCTAATAGTTAATTAAAGTCATCGATAACACAAAACCAAAAATAATAGTTACATTACTTTACGATTATTCAAAAAGCCAATTAAATAAGAAACGTTACTTCGATGATTAGGAAACATTAATACAATTATCCACGCTATCAAACATATTAATTTTAACTCGTACAAACTTTGAATCAATTAACTTTGTGGATATCAACGTGAATGGATATTACAAAAAAGAACTCTAGCGCCCAGGTGGCGACATACCAAAAGTAGAATATTAATTTAAATAGAACGACCACAATAAGATAGTTTTAGAAACAGAAGATTAAAGTTTTATATACAAAAATTATTAGAGTTGAAAATAAATTAGAGTCCAAAACACGAATCACCATTGTTATGATTTTGATACAAATGACAAGTTTATCCTGCCATTGTCCAGGTCGATGACAATGGTCCGTCGTCCATCGTAGATGATAAGATAGTCAATTTTGGCGTACTTGCGTAGCCATTATATAGGAGTTTCGTTGCAAGAAAGGGGAGGTGGGAGTTAGAAACACACGCTAGGTGACGTCAACGATGTCTTCAAAAGTCACGTAGACCTTTGTTTATTTTGCTCCAATGGAATATCAGCCAGTTACTCCAATCTTCCAATGTTTTATAGGTGGTTCTTCTTCCAACCACCAGAGGTCAGGTACGTAGTTATTCCTTGTTGTCTTCAAAGTTACACAGCTCATAGTTTGCCAGTTGAAAACAGAGAGCCGGGACGTCTTGTTGACACATCGAATCTCACTTGCCCCACTGGTCGTATTAGTTTGTCTGGTGTAGACCAGTCTTGAAGGCTAGTAGTGTAAGCAGAATCATTTGGTACGTACACGAACAAACTATTAGTCTTGAATTGGATTAAGTAGTGAAATATATTGTACAGCATTGTTTTATCATGTCTTATTAACCTACATGAACTAAAACAGAGAATATTACTATTGTAGGGATCCTAATTGAGTTGTATTTATTGGAGCGGGTAGTATGATTTACTGCGATACGTGTGTTTACGTTCATCATGGGGCGGGGTCCTATTGTAACATTTTACAACGTAATGTTACATTTTCGGCTGCGATATTATCTTACACATTATTAACAACCTCAATATGGCATAAAGCCAAGTATAATGTGATCTAAATGTTCAACATATGTTCGTGAATCAGGTGGACTATCAGAATTAATGAATACAAAGCACCAACGGAATAATATAATAAAAGCACAGTCATGGCTTTTACACTAAAATTAAAAGCATTTAAACAGAAATTCATACAGATATAAAAAACATTACATTCGGGGCATAAACCCCAATTAAAAAAAAACACTGCCGGAAAAGTACATTCAACAGAATCCCCATATATTGGATTCATCAGTAGGGACCCAATAATGTCAGAAATAAAAGAAGGTAGTCTATAAATCTTTGCAGTACTTGACGATAAGAAACTGCCGAGATATTCTAGTGAAACAAACGTTCACGACCACAACCCAGGAAATATCCACCTCGTAATGGCTATCTATACTGACACACTCATTTACTATGGCACCACCTGTTATTAATGAGAGGACACAATCATGTAGATAGTTTAAGTTTAGATTTCGTTGAAATGTGGGCATGTAGTCTTAGCTTCATTTTAACTACTTTTAACACTTTCAATGTGGTTAAAGCACAATGAGTATTCTTGTTTATTCTCTCCATTTATTTGAATAACTAGCAAAATAAATACTTTTAATTTTCAAACTGGCATGTGAATATGTTTTAATTTTCAAATTTTAGTAATAAATTCTATTTATATACATTGAGAGAAATATTTTCATTTATTAGATTTTTATAACTTAATAGTTTTGCTTTCAATAACTAAATTTTTCAGGTACTCATATATGATATATCTAAATAATAATATGGGTTTTAAACATTAACTTTATAAATATTACCTCCATTAGAGAATAGTGGGAATTCCTGCGTAAGAAAATGCGGGAAGTTTTCTCCCTCCATTTTTTAGCTTCATTAAGCTGGGACTCACAGAAAGGTAATGCATCAAACTGTATTGAAATATTATGTCCTCTGTTAACAATACTCTCCAGGACATCTATGTAAGGTATAAAGTCACCAGTCTGCAAAAATAAAATTACATTAATTATTCTAAGAAAATAAAATAAAAAGTTAATTTAATCTCAATTTATCAATGAAATGTTGTCATTATGACCATCTATATAAGAACAGCTTTTTATAAACCAAGCCTAATAATGAAAAATCAATTACAAATCAAACATTTGAAAATAGTTATGCTCACAGAGATTAAAAGTCAAAATTACAAATAAACTATTCATATATTATATTTGTAAGAAGTTACAGGAAAGGTGGATCGAAACATATAGAAGGGGGACGAACACAATATGGCCTTTACAATGAAAAGAAGAACACAGTTTACACTTTACACTGCTGCCAATGGACAAAGAGGTAATGGATGTCTCTTAAAGAAAATTGATCGTCACTGTCCAATCCCCCGACCTAGGTTTCATTCTATCGGAACTCATCAGGGAGGAGTGTGAAACGTGCAACACAACTTCCTAAAAGAGAAAACCATAAAAACACAAAAGAGGAGAAAAAGGAAAATGGTAAAGAAAGATAGAACACATAGATAGGAACAAATAAAAGGTATAACAAAAAGGACAAAACAAGAAAAGGACATGGATGCGAATATATAATGATATAACTCAATAAGGAAAACCTCTTTTCGCTTCCTGTACCTTCTTCCAAATAAACTATCCATTAATTTAACAAAAGAGAATTGAAAATAAAACAGTATTATGAAACAGAATATATAAATAAGGTTTTCATTCTAAACCTTTTGACCAATACAATTAATTCTAGACTTTTCCCAGTTTCTTGGGGTACTAATATCTATAACTTACTAACAATGAACCACCCACCCATTTTAAATTTAATAAATAAGTACAAAAACTTCAAAAGTATTTTAATACTCATGTCCTGGCAATTATCATAAGTTTAATGTTGTTGGCATCCACAAGAAGGTCACACGGTTTAACCCGCCACGATCGTGTTAAGACTCACCGTACTGGTGATGAGATCGGGAGTGGGGGTAGTTTTACACCCTCCTGTCATATAAATAGCAGTACACTCTCTCTAAAATCAATATTTCTCATCCCTAGTCAACTAGCATCATTAGTTTATATAGATATAACTTTCCAAGTACAAATACACGATGGAAAGACAACCAAACTACAGTGCTTCTGGTCATGACAAGATCAACATGTTTATATTATGTCAACTTGACAAAAACTAAAACTGCACTACATGGAATCATGAATGATCATATCGTATGAACACTTTGAATTAATTGATAAACTTGACTTAATACCATTTATGGCATTATTTAAAAAACAAAAACAAAAAAACAACACTCTTACTATGGCAATACCTTTTTTTTTGTTTCACAAAGCAATTATAGCAATTAAACCAGAATAGCCGTATCAACAAAATGCCAAAGATATAATCCCACAAAACTATAAATCCTTCACACAAAGCTATTGTTTTTCTTTGCATGTCACCGTTTCAATAAAGAATATGTATGAAAAAAGTGCATTGAGCAAAAACATTTAGTAATGAATAAAATGATAAAGTATTAGGAAAAAAGTATAACACAAATAAAAGAAAAGACACTAGTGTTAGTGTCTTTTCTTTTATTTGTGTTCTACTTTTTTCAATAAAGATAAAGACATCACAATTTTTGAAATGTATTGCAAATGACCCGCCTCGGTGGCGTAATTGGCTAATGCGCTTGTTGTATTGAGCTCAACTGCTGAGGACGGGGAGATCGAGGTTCGAATCTCAGTCGGGTGAACTGGGAGTGGTTTTTCCTAAATAGTTTTCCACTCTCCCTCCACGCAAATGGGGGTTCACTTCCTCTAATTCAACCTTACCAATTCCTAATCCATTAGAGTAATTAGTGCTTAAAGCGTATAACCCGAACGGGTAGTAAGACGCGGTGTTAAATATATTATTATATTATATATATATTGCAAATGAGTGTTTTTTTAATCAATGTGTCTTACTAACTGTTCAGGTTTTACGCGTATATGATAAGCAATCTGACGGGGGAGGGATGAGGAACAAGAATTCTAAATGTAATCTACCCGCATTTGCGTGGAAACAGAGTGGGAAACCATTTTCAGAAAAACACCCAAATTACAACTGATCAGGATTCGTTTGAACCACGATCTCACCGTTGTCACCGGGCCAGTCTAACAAAAGAGTGACGTCTTAGACCTTTTGGCCACAGGGACGGTTTGGGAGTTTAATACCCATGCTCATTTTCACCTGGGATTTTAAGATCATCTGCAAACAGTAATATACCAAAACATCCTGTTTAAATATAAAATTGATCAATTTAAATTTGAAATAAGTATTAAATTTACAATTATGATGAAGAAGGTAGTTTAGAAAGTGTGTATCACAATTAGCGCAAAGAATGGGTGCGGAAATTAACCTTAATGCACCCGGCCCAACTTTGAACTCCTCAACATCAGCTATCGAGTCTATTACGAGACTGATTCACGCCCGTACATGCGCTTGTGTGTGTGTAAAAGTTACTACATTGGACTTTCAGTTTTGAATAATAAGATACAGCACAGAAACCATCTTTAAATGGCATTAATGTTTCTAGAAATGTCTAAATATCCGTAAAATTATTTTTAATGAAAATTAAATGTGATTCGCAAACCTCAAAAAGTGAAGAGGTCTAAGATGATAAAATAAAATAAACACTAGCAGTAATTAATAATATTAATATTTGAACTGACATATAATAGAACAGATTCATAACTCCAGTTCTGTGCTCGTTTCACCGTCTCCAATAACGAAGAATAGTTGGGTAGATATGCAGGGATAAGATCAGCTTCCTTCAATATGTCTTCTACAGTGCTTAGTGCAAGTGTACACCTGGAACAAGGGCATACAATGACATGTAGATCTCCTTAAAAATGAGAAGAAGAGTAAAAACACAGAAAACTTATTTCAAGGAGTGAAACATTTCAAAGACCAATGACTCATGTAAATTATATTAAAAACATCACACGAATGGTGGCAATAATTATATTGATACAGATTTTTTTTTTATACTAACATAATGTGTTTTAGTACTAAGATTTGAGATTAATAAATAAAATGGAAGATTTAAAATTTAAAGAATATGGTAGAATTTGAGAACTTGCTTTTTTTAAATTGCATACATAAGTTGATATGAAAATATAATTGTATGGCCTATAAATACAAAGTTTTTGTTTATTCTTCTTGCTAATGTAACTGTGTTTTATGGCAGATATTATAAAAATACTTTCTTTTCTTATAGTATTTTTAGAACTTGTACATCCATTACTGTTTCCAGCCAATAGCCCGGGCCAGTTTTTTATCCAAGTCATATATTTACCACTACAAGCTTGCTAGGCCTGTCGTAGCTTCATATGCCTTAATAATTTAACTTAAGACTAGGATAGGCACAACAGCCAGTCCCCGCACAACCGTTAATTCTTCACTGTGAAAGGGCGAACCCACATTTCACCGATGACAAATTTTTAGGCCATGCCGGGAATCGAACCTATGGCCCTTAGTTCAGTATAGACACAGGATACTGATTGGATTAAGGTGATTTTTAGATTTATGAGAATCCAGTGTGTTTAGGTGAGGGATTTTGTCCAAATTGTACTTGCTCCAAGTTTCACTAGCTGTTGGAATTATCTAGATAGTATAGTTCAGAGAAAGTGTATTAGCATTAACGGGGAATGGGAAACCATTTAGGTAAAATACCCTCAGTTTAGTTGGGTGGGATCTGAACCTAGACCTCTGTCATTGACAATCCAGACAAGAGAAGATAAACACTTTTGTCCCATCATCCATCTTCATGTAAGCTGAGTTTTGTTCCAAAAGAGAATAAGTTTGAGGTGTTGAAGTTCTAAAAGCTACTGTTCTTCACATGAACATGTTAGTGAACTTGATAACAGGGATAAAAGCTGATCAGAATCGCTCAAACATTGAGTTAACATTGATCAACACATTTTGGATCAACAATTATAAAGAGTAGATACTATTGTTTTTAGATTTATTAAAGAGTATTATTCTAGAATGAGCATTTTAATTAAAAAACAATAAAATTGTATATTATTATTGGAAATGAATATTCTGTAATTCCTGGGGACAGAATCATAAACAACAAATAGGAGTGTAAAATAAACAGCTCGTCTGAATGAGGAGATTAAACAAATATTTAAGTTTAATAAAAACATATTTATACTTACTTTGACTGCAAACAATACTTGGCTTTTCTCTCCCATCTTTCAGCTTCGTCAGATATATGTAGTATTTCATTCAAACACCTGTCAATGACGGGGTGTGAGGGTAGATTCATCCCTACATTTAAATACTTTTGGAACGTTTCAAGCGTCACCTTTTCTCTCACCTTGCGCAGTTTATCCACCTCCTCGAGCCATTCCATTTGTACCAACATCTGAATTAGAATCAACAAAACTAACTTTCAGTGGGGCATCTGTCACAAAGGTTATTTAGAAGGTTGTTTAAAGTAAATGGACTCACATCTTATATATAATTTGATAAGCCCACTTCCATTAACACGGTGTCTACTCAACTCGACCAATGAAATCCCCAACTTTTTCCCTGATCATTTCCTAAAATTCCCCATTAAAAAGTATGTAACATCTTTCTAACTCTCCACCCCCTCTCTCCCCTCATTTTTCTATTAATCTTTTTTATGAATAAAAATAAGTTCTAAAATTTGAATATTTTTTACTAAGAATTAAAAATATATTACACAGCTACAAACAAAAACATGACATAATTTACTGATTTAATGATTATTGTATTTCATATTTTGAGTGAAATATCATTTTCCCGGATTTTTATTGTGATTTACCAAATTCCCGGGTTATTCCCGTGTTTTCCCGAACACTTAAAATTCTTGTTTTCCCTGATTTTCCCGGATGGTAGACACCCTGATTAAATGAAGTTACAAGAAAATGGTTAAAACAATTTTAACAAACAAACAACACTGGTTTTATTTAAAGTTTAGGGGTCCAGGATGTCGGCTACAATAGTATTTATTTGAGGTATTTAACATGGACTCTGTAACAACTGATTAACGCGCCACAATCAAAATGGGAACAATGGCTTTACTTCCCCTTTGAAGAAAGTTGTGCTATGGATTTTTACCGCTCAATTAAAATCCGTTGACACCGGCCAGGTTTGAACCAATGATCATGGGGTCCTAAGACGAGCATTCTACCCCAAGACCAAGGAATTTGACAGCAATGGCAGTAGCTTCCAATGAGAACCTGATTTTAATAGTGAATTTTCCTTTTTTCTAGTGTGTGTGCATGGGATAATATGTAGTAATTATTTGTTTACATCACCATGTGTATGATTGAATATAATAAAACATTTCTCTTTGGTTTGAAATAATAACTCAATTCTTACTCAAGTATGTTCCAAACAACCCAGTATTAGTAGGTTAAAGATACTTCATTTTATTTTCAATGTTGCTTTTTCTTGATTGTTAAATTTTTGCCTCGTGTCACCAAATGGATGTTATAACAGCCGGTCCTAGCACATCTTTCATTGAGGGACTTGTTAATATCATTCCCAACACAAATATAGTTTTTTTTTAATTCTCAAAATCAACCAAGATAATATGAATAAAAAACCCGCCTCGGTGGCGTAGTTGGCTAACGCGTTTGTCGTGTTGAGCTATACTGCTGAGGATGGGAGATCGAGGTTCGAATCTCGGTCGGGTGAACTGGGGGTGTTTTTTTCCTAAATGGTTTTCCACTCTCCCTCCACGCAAGTGCGGGTTCACTTCCTCTAATTCAACCCTCCCAATTCCCAGCCCATTAGCGTAATTAGTACGTTAAGCGTATAACCCGAACAGGTAGTAAGACGCAATGCTAAATATTATTATTATGAATAAAAACCCACAGATTTGGGTAGCAGAGAAGATGCCAAACACATTTTGTTATAAGCCCTATATGATCAAATTAATAGCTTTTAACTAAACAAAATACTAATCACTAGAAATATGCAAAATTCACATCTGCAATAACGCGCATTTTTCTGTGAATCTTATTGTTTTAAAATAAATAACATGAATTTAAGTTTTTCTCTAAATAAACAAAATTTCTTTGCAGTTTGGCAACTACCACTTTATGCAATTTAATTTTCAATGTGTTAACCCCCGCGATAGCGCTATTACAGGCATACTATTTAAACGAATAGTATCAGTTTTTGCGTATTTTAAAGGTATAACACAGATAACAGCATATGAGTATTTTCACAGATGTTTGGGCTTTTTAAATCTTGATTTCTACTTTTACATTTGGATACCTAACTTTGATTTTGATAAATTGATTGTTTTCAAACTTTTTGGACCTTGCTACTGCCGGGCATGTTTGGTGTAAACATAATTTGACAATCGATTATTTCAAAATTGCTATTTGTGAAAATTTAAGGTAATGATTTTGAAATATCGAGTTCTTCGCATTAAATGTTTTGTGGATATTTGTATTTTATTTTTCTCCAAATATGTTATAAATAGTTAAATACATAATATGAATGAAATATTAAGAGAGTTTTATGTGAGTTCTGTAAGGTTATTATATCATCGGACCACGTGTAGTCTTTCCGTGAAGAACATCAAATCAGTCAAAACTTAAAGAGTAAAGAGTCTATGTGGTATAGAGCACTAGGCTAAATCATGGTTTAAATTAGGAGGGATAGCCATCACACTTACCTTGGTGATACTGGAGTAGAAATTGTTTAGATATAACACTAAAAAACACAGGACAAGCTTTCACTGTCACAGACAGCTTCATCAGGTCAGGAGAGTCGACTGAATCTTACAGTTCAACCAAAAGCATCAGTCTACTCTTCTGACCTGATGAAGCTGTCTGTGACAGTGAAAGCTTGTCCTTAAAAATGTGTTTATGTGTTTTTTGGTGTTATATCTAAATGATTTCTACTCCAGTATCACCAAGGTAAGTGCAGAGTAAAGAGTCTGAAATTTGAGGAAGTATCAAACGCCAGGTATAAGTAATCATTCTATTGAATCTGGTCCAGGAGGAGGATTTGTCAAGTGAATCAGTAAAAGACATGTGAGGAGGCAGTTTGATCACATCTGCAAAAGAGGACTCAAAGATTTGTAATGACATTCAACAATTTTCTGACCAATAAAAAATGAACCTTAACGAAAATAATTCAGCCGCAATGGCGATGTTTTCATTTGAGAGTTAGTATAGTTAACAATGTAAGAAAAGTGTATTTTACAATGATTTTGGCGTGGATACATTAATAATAATAATAAATACAAAACTCAGTTTGGAACAAGTCCAGAATACAATAGCACCGCTGTGATTAATAAGAGAGCCACTCATTTACTGTATGAAAGTAAAATTAAACATCATTGTGTGCTCACCATAATATGCTAGTGACCTTTTTATGTATATCCTGAAGCGTTCTACTGTTATCTTGTACTGATCGCCTCATTGAAAGGTAACCAGTGACACTTATTGAGTTTAGTGAAAAGTTTATATATATATATATATTTCCTCCTTACCTAACTTAGCTAAGACTGAAAGAGAGCATAAGTAGATAATTAATCAAAACAAAAGGAGGTTAAGATGGTTCCCCAAAACACGTGGTTTCCCAAAGTCATCTCTAAATCAAAATCCAGTTACAGTTATTAAGAGACAAAAATTTAAAACATTATATAAAGTTAATTTAAGACAAAGGAGAACAGATTTACATTTACTACATTACCGATTTGTTAAAAGGATTTATAAAAGATGTCTCCAGTAGAAGACCAAAGAAACAAAATAAAAATTAATAAAGACAAAGAAAATAGTCTTCAACCATTATACCTAATCCCCTGTTTGATTACATTTTAAACCGCGTGGTTTATAGGATGCCGATTGATACAAAACCATAACATAAAAAAAACAGGTCTCATGGTCGACAAATTTTGCGCTACATTACAATACAAAAAAATACATAATAAAAACCTAAAAGGTCATAATTAGACAAACTACACGGAAACTTTACCTCATAATACCAAAACAAGAAATAAATAAAAAGGAAAAAGAATACATGTTAAATTTGAAACGAATCTTAAAGCAATTAAAAAAGAGGAAGAAAACAAAATGTTATGTCTCACGTTAATTGAATCCAAAGAGAGAATGAACGAGTTCACGGCGTAATCTCCCTGAACAGGAAATCGTGATTTTTGGTGAGGCCAATCAGCGACAAGTTCGCAAGATAAAAAAGGACCAATAGCATTATAGTTGAAGACTTGTCATTTTTAAAATACAAGATATAAATAATATTAAGGTAAAATTACATACATAAAAAAGGTACAAAGAGATTTAATTATTTATCACATATTGAATTAATTGTTTATAAAAGATAAAACTTTAGTTCCACTAATTCCCATCCATATCGCCATCTATTCCGGAACTACTCCTTAATTTACAGTTTGTCCGACAGATATCGTTACTCGCCACTATCAGGAACGTCAAGGTCGATAGAAATTAGGTCCGTTTATAATCAACAGTACAATCTGGACAAGCCCTAATTCTGTTTAATGAATACTAATTCGATTCGCATTGACTTAAATAATAACATCACTTTCAACATAAAATATCATTGCCTTAAAAAAGAATAACAGTACGTTTCCCCTAAAAATAACATCACCTTTTACACGTCTCTATTAATCACAAAAATACAGCCATGCATCTTAAAACTGGCAGTTTAAAAGCCAATAATTTCCTCACCTGCTTTAGTTGGGCCACTTCTGGTATATCCAATTCGAAGCTTTTGGCACACTCAATATACTTTTTTATATCTTGTTTTGATGCCACTTCTTGACTTAATAAATGTGTGACTTTGTTCATAAATAGATTTACTTTGTCCAACAAACTTTTCACATCCTTTGTTTCCTCAATGTGGCAAGGTAAGTTGTCGAGTTCTTCATAAAATTGTTGCAATTCAACATAAGTCAAATCATATTTTATATGCGTGCTTTGACGTGTTCTGTGGAGGGAGAGCGAGGAGGAAAGATTAAAATAAGAGAGGGTGATAGGATATTGATGTTCCTGGTGTACACTCCAACAATTTACAAATATATAATGAAAAACAACATAATTATCTAAATCAATCCAAGGGCTTACTTAGAAAAACTTATACATATGTTAAATTATTATTATTATTATTATTATTATTATTATTATTAGCACCGCGTCTTACTACCCGTTCGGGTTATACACACTTACGCTAATGTGTAATGGTNGTCTTACTACCCGTTCGGGTTATACACACTTACGCTAATGTGTAATGGTAGGGTGATTGTGAGATGAAATGGAGGACCTACAGTTTAACGTGGAATCCGAACCACGGTGGAGGCCTGGCATTCCTCACATTCACAAAATGTCTTGTCAGAGGTGAAGGAAGGGTTTGGTAACCAGAAAAATCTGTGCCGGGACCGAGGATTGAACCCCGGCCGCCAGCACAGAAGTCTGACACCTTACCCCTAGACCACCAGGTCACCAATAAATTATTATAAATATATTTTTTTAGCACTGCGTCTTAAAACTGTTTCTTGTTATACTCATATGTACTAATTATGTTAGGGAATGAGGAGTTAAGGTTGAATTAAGAGGAAGTATACCCGCATTTATATGGAGAAAGAGTGGAAAACAACCCAAAGTATAATCCAACAGGATTTGTGCCTTGATCTCCCTGTCATTGGCAGTCTAATTTATTGCGAGAATGACGGCTTGAGACCGTGTGCCATCGACGAAGGTAAGATTACCTTATAAAAACTCAAAATGTCCCTTACATTACCTTGATTCACTTAAATTTACTTATTATAATTATAATGGAACATACACTTTATACATATGGTTAAGTAAAAGTATAATTAGGTACGGTACCAAAAATTAATATTTTTAAAGTTTAAAAAATAAATGAAATTATGTTTCAAATATGAGCATGGACTTAAAAATGTAATACTTAATGAACCCTGGGTTAAATTTAATAATACCTGTTACTTAATTTCCTTGTTGCCAACTGCTTGGCGACCATTTCACATTTCTCTGCTTTTTGAACAGTTTGCCTCAATTTTTCAAAAAGTTCAGATTCAGGAAATTTATCATTTTCAGCTTCAAATAAAAGAATTTTTAGGTCAGCTAAATCTGAAAATGTAATAACTTGATCATAATAGACAAAATTGATTTGTGTGTGTGTTTATTCCTGGTAAGACTTGGGTAAGGTCTTGACCGTGTAATGGCCCAAAAATATATTTCGTGGAAAGGTAAAATGGCGTCCTAAAAATGTTCAAATATACAAGTATATCAAATTGTGTTACACTACACATGATTTTTTTTCTTTCTATTTCTAAATTATCATACATTGATGGACAAACTAGTGAGAAATATAAATATATGAATTAAATTAATGTCACAGCTATACTCAATTTGGCATGAAGGTTGGATGCAGACTGACAAGACTATATATAGTCCAGCGGGAGGGGGTTTGGGTGTTGGGTGTTCAACCCCCCAAATATATATATATATATGACTTTATTCATGGTTTATACAATATCAAAATTAAGATACAAGTACAAATTAGGGGGCTTTGTTTCCATAAAAAGCACTTCAGAGAGCTTCTAGAGGTGTTTAATATTCAGAATATAATAATATTTAGCACCGCGTCTTACTACCTGTTCGGGTTATACGCTTTAAGTACTAATTATTCTACTGGATTAGGACTTGGGAGGGTTGAATTAGAGGAAGTGAACCCGCATTTTCGTGGAGGGAGAGTAGAAAACCATTTAGGAAAAAACCACCCCCAGTTCACCCGGCCGAGATTCGAACCTCGATCTCCCCGTCCTCAGTAGTCGAGCTCAACACGACCATCGGGTTAGCCAACTACGCCACCGAGGCGGGTTTAATGAATAAAGTAATATCAAATTTAGTTATTTAAATCATAGTAATATTCACAATCTTAGAATCAAAAGAAGACGAGGCAAAGAAATGAAAAAGTGACTACAAATCAATCCGACACCTTAGTTCAGTCGGTAGCATGTCTACCTACTGGGCTAGGGGTGCTGGGTTCGATTTCCGGCATGGCCAAAATATTATGGTTGATGAAATGTGGGTTTACCCTTTCATATCGATAAATTAACGGCCGGGGACTGGATGTTGTACCTGTCCTAATCATAAAATTGATTATAAGGCACATGAAGCTACAACAAGCCTAACAAGCCGGTGGCGGAAAACATATGGCTTGAATAAAAAACTGACCCAAGCCATACGCTGGAAACAGTAACGGACGTGAGTACTACAAATAAACTTTAAAATAAAATGTGTAGGCACTCTAGAATCGATGTCCTTAAATTATTATTAGCACCGCGTCTTACTACCCGTTCGTGTTATACACACTTACGCTAATGTGTAATGGTAGGGTGAGTGTGAGATGAAATGGAGGACCTACAGTTTAACGTGGGATCCGAACCACGGTGGAGGCCTGGCATTCCCCACATTCACAAGATGTCTTGTCAGAGGTGAAGGAAGGGTTTGTTGATCAGATAAATCTGTGCCGGGACCGAGGATTGAACCCCGGCCACCAACACAGAAGTCTGACACCTTACCCCTAGACCGCCAGGTCACCGATGTCCTTAAAACAACCATTATCAAATTTTCACTAAACAAAATAAAACATACCCATTTTTTGTTTTGGATGACCTTCTAAGCACAATGAGACGGTTTCAAACCATCTTTTAAAGGACTCTGCGTGTATTTTCAACTTTTCCATCAATTGAGTTAACTCTTCTAGTGTGTAGCGATATCTAAAGGCAAAATATCATACATTTATTTTATTTTAATTGCTCCCTACACAATTTTTTTGTAGGTTCTAAGATTGTACACCTGGGAGACGACTAAATGAAAATGTGGTTTATTTTCATATTTGTAGCTATTTATTTCCCAAAGTGTTTTTTTCCAGTCGATAACACGATTCACAATCCTTCACTGAAGATATGGTCAATATAAGATGTTTTTTGATTATTTACTTTTTCATATATACAGGTTAATATAATGTTGTGAGAAATCAATAAAATTAAAGTAGTACAACTAATTAATTAGAATCTATATTGATAAGTGGTTATATAATAATTAACAAGCATTCAAAATATACATACAAGGTATAGCAGTAATTTACAATATTTAAGTCATATAAATGTACATTGTAAAGTTATAAATCTATTAAAACATATTAAATCATGATAAAACTATAATTAGGCTCCTATATAATTGAATATATAATGAATCCTTATAAAGGTTTGTCTTAAGAATGTTTGAAAGGCTTTTATATCTTTTGAACACAAAAAGCTTTATTCTAATCAGCTTCTTTTACTATTTTGTTTGATTGATTTCTCAAAACATTATAATTATATCATATTCTGAAAATTGAAAAATGACACCTGGACACGGGAATCGAGCCCGGGACCTTCCCGTGTCCAGGTGTCATTTTTCAATTTACAGAATATGATATCTCAAGAGGGACTATCACCACTAAAATGCATTAACAATAGTTTCGGCTATTTGTTTCAATATAATTATTATTTAATAATATTTTCCAAAAAAATGTGTTTTAAGAAAAGTAGACTAATATAAGAATAAAATCGTATATAGCTTTAATACCTACCGTAAAGTATGTTTTTCTGGGGGACAGTCACAAAGATTTGCGTAGTGCTGCAAACAAACAAGACGCTCCGAATCACAGACGCAAGTGACCGCGGAGAGAAAGCACGTAGTTCTGCACACTTTGCATTGCCGTTCATCCTCGGGTATTAATTCAAAAGCCTCCCGTTCGGCTTCAAGAGATCCCTGGAAATTCAACAGAGCCGATAGAAAAATAAATATATCAATCTTGATTCAAAAATTGTGTATTAATTTATTCCGATTTCAGGTTAAAACAAATTTTAGAAAACATATGCAATGTACAGTAGCCTTATGGCTTCTTTAGTGCTGTCTGACAGCTCACAGCTGACAGCTAAAAGCTTTAAAAAGTTACCAGACCAAATTATGTATTCCTACGCCGAACCATATGATCTGTAAAAACATGTGTTTAGCAGCTGTCACTTCTAACGGCCAAGATTTAGGTATATACCTAAATGTTGACTGTCAGAAGTCAGCTGTGAGCTGTCAGTCAGCATCAAAGAAGCCACGGGGCTTCTGTAGTTTGAAGTAACAAGGCATAAGTGGGGGGAAAACATGTTAATCTAGTAGGACATAGACAACACACATGTGAAGGACCAGTGTCGAGGACAGTGGGGGAAAGTGAGTAAAAGCAATGTATATGAATATTACGCCACCATAGAGGTGTGGCCCGGGTAATGAAATACACTCAGATAACACAAGAGTATTATCCGTAGAACTTACAAATGCACTTAATATTTTGCCTCTAAACTGTCACAATCAATGCCGGCACCCTTTGAACATCAATATCACTCCCCTACTGTAGGAAACTGTCCTAAAATGAGTAATTACACAATGCATTTAAGATATTATTATTATTATTATTAGCACCGCGTCTTACTACCCGTTGGGGTTATACGCACTTACGCTAATGTGTAATGGTAGGGTGATTNACCACGTCTTACTACCCGTTCGGGTCATACGCACTTACGCTAATGTGTAATGGTAGGGTGATTGTGAGATGAAATGGAGGACCTACAGTTTAACGTGGAATCCGAACCACGGTGGAGGCCTGGCATTTCCCACATTCACAAGATGTCTTGTCAGAGGTGAAGGAAGGGTTTGGTAATCAGATAAATTTGTGCCCGGACCGAGGATTGAACCCCGGCCGCCAACATAGAAGTCTGACACCTTACCCCTAGACCGCCAGGTCACCGACAGTTTCCTTATATAGATTTAAGCATTTGCCATTTCCTTAGAATTTTTAACTATAGTAAATATTTCATCAGCTAACTTTAAAACACAAATATTATTATACTAAGCTATGTATGATTAAATAATATCTAACTTTTTTTTTATCAAAATTATTTATTTTTAAAGTAAAACCATGAATACATTATATTCTTATTAGAAACCAAATTTAATTAAATTGAGTAGTGTCTTATATGTTGTGATTTAAACATCAAAGAAGATTGTTTTTAAATAAATCTATAAAAGTAAGATAAACTAGATCTGATATAAATTTAAATGATGAACTGATGAGAGATCAAATAATTATGGTGATTTATAGGTTAACAATAATTCATACCCACTCTTGTAGAGAATTCCTGACATGTTTCTCGGCAACCACCATTTTAATCATGTCATTATATGTAGCGGCTGCCAAGGCCATATCTAATGACTCGGGGTCAAGAGCCATTTTGCACACCAACTCGTCGTGAGAAAACACACAAAAACCTCGTAGAGGGGCATTTTGAGCGACGCTTTCGCGGCCAATTTTCAACTAAAAACAAATGTTTTAATCCACAAACTGAATTTAAAAATAAACTGCATATGTAATATTTATTGGACATAGTAAGTGTATTTACAAATAAGCTGGTAAAAAGGAAGATAGCAAAGGAAACAGAAATAGGAATGAATACCTACAAATTTGATGGCATTGATAATATATTTTAAATACCCTGAAATAATCAATTCAAATGTTTACAACAATGTATGTATTTAATTAAATATTAAATTGATATATTTAATGACTTAGCCTAGTAGAAATCCCATTAAGAAAATTTATTTAAAGATTAGTGTGTTTAATAGTAGGTTTGCATCCTACAAAAATTAAATCATAAAGATAAATAACCACAGAATTTATATTTAAAAAGGATAATGTTGGCCATTAGACTAATTTAGATTATCAGCAAACAGCTTTGTGACACACTACAAGGTATGAGGGGTCCACTGCCCACTTTATTACATATTATATATGACAGTTTATATTTTTTAGAGCTAAACTATTTATTTACACTATACAAACTTACTGAATAGCATAATAAAAGTATTTAATTATAGTGCCAAAGCTTAATATTAATGGCTTGCATACTGTAAAGATAATTAATTTTTACCAAAGTTGTTAAGATCATATTCAATTTTTTCCTTGATGAAATCTGGGCTAAGTTCTGAATATTCATCACTTATTGTAATTAACTAGCTTTGTTGGAGAAGATAGCTGTTCTCCATCTTTCAAAACTCTGTAGTTGAAGGTGTGGGTTTTTGTAACGTGTCATTTGTAAACATAGCCAGCAGTTCTACCACATTCGATACTTCTTGAATGCAACTTTGTGTTTGTGTTTACAACACTCATCGTGTCTACTAAACTTGACCAATGAAATCCCCAACCTTTTCCCTAATTTCCCCCATCATTTCCTAAAATTTCCGACTAAAAAGTATGTCAGTTCCTTCTAACTCGCTGCCCCCCTCCCCCAACCCTCAATTTTCTATTAATCTTTTTTTTAATAATAATAATAATAAGTTTTAAAATTTGAATTAAAATTGTTTACTAGGAATTAAAAATATATTACACAGCTACAAACAAAAAAATGACATTATAATTTACTGATTATTGTATTTCATATTTTGAGTAAAAATATCATTTTCCCGGATTTTTGTTGTGATTTACCAAATTCCCGACTTATTCTCGTTTTTTCCCGATCACTTCAAATTCCCGGCTAATTCCTGTTTTCCCTGATTTTCCCGGATGGTAGACACCCTGAACACTGTAATACAGGTGGTAAAGTCTACTAACAAAAATGTATCACCTTTTGGCTCTCACCAAATACCAAAGTGAATTTTTTTCTAAATGTAAATAAAAAATCATTTCTATTGCAAATATAATTTTTATATTGTACAATAATAATAGATTAAATTACCCAATCTGCGGGAGCAAAACTATAGCCTTGATTGAAACCAGCATGATAAGCCCTTGGAAAAGTTATGGCAAATTCCCCAGCACGTTGATCAGCTCTACAAACTGGAACCTCTATGTATAAACATTTAAAATATTACAATTACATAATTAGCTCACAAACGTTATAAACATACACAAATTAAAATTATTTCATGTAGAATTTGTAAATGAATAATGTTTGAGAATAATTCAGTATTCTAGCGAAAAATAACGGTAACCAGAAGAGGTTGTCCTTAAAATATACTAGAGGCTTTGCGGAGTGGGGTCAGAATCCCTCTTAAGGTTGTTTTTATCAATAATAATGGGGGGACAAGATTTAATCCTTTGTTAGAAAATAAATAAAATTATTATAAAATTTCACTTAAATTTCATTTATTTATTACAATTAAAGTATATAATCTAAAATATCATATCAATCGCTTTAGTAAAGGTAACAAAGTGATTAAAATAATTGAATTTACCAAATCGTTATAAATTATGTAAGATATAAAAGGAGGGGGTAGCGGAAAATCTTTATTCAAGACCCCTTACAAGGGGGAGAGTCGAAAATCATGAAACAAAAACCTCACATAATTTAAGGACAGCCCCTAGGGTTGATATATTGGTTAAGGAAACAAATGAACAACTAAAATACATTATAAACCACACTAGAGACCATGTAGTAGAACAATGCCAACAATGAGTGTTAAATTCAGGGGACAATGTTCAAAAATGTATCTTCAAAATAAAATGAACATTTAATGACAAATTCAACAAATTCACAAATAAAATAGGAGAAATTAGGTTTAACCATCTTACAAATAAAATGAAGGAGAATCAGTATATTGAGGGTGTAACACTATATATAATTTAAATAATGTGAATAATCCTTAGATTTAAAAATGAAAACAATATCCTAAGCTTCTAAATTTTCAGGGAACTAAAAGATGATTCTTCATCTCAATAAATAAAAATATCTGATTTTGTTACCATATATTGAATGTAATATAAATACTAAAATAATATAGACAGGGGTCAGTGAATAGCATTTTTTATCAAATAAATACTAAAATCATGAATGAAAATCGAAAAATACAAACCTAATAGTTAATTTATTTTGAAAATAGTGTTTATTTGCAAAGTGCAAAAAATACTAAAAAAAACAATGTTTGACGACTCTTAAATGTTATCTAAGCTTGAAACTATAACGTTAACTAGAACCTTATTTTGGTTATAAGAATAGTTTAGAAATTCAAACATATTTCTTTGTTGTCAACATTTATAAAATTTTACCATATTATTATTATTATTATTATTATTTTATAGGTATTGATAATATCTATCAAAAGTGACAGCTACAAATAACATGACTTGACATGAATGTATTAAAATTGTTTTAGTAGCTTTAGTAACTGCCATATAATGATTGTTCTCCCTACCAAAATCAGGGTATAGGCTTGAAACCCCTTAATATAATGTGTTACTTAAGTTTATTAAAATCCCTTAAATGTTATCTAGATTTGACAACCCTTAAATATTATACATATGTGAAACCACTTCAATGTTCTTTAGGTTTGAACGATTGATCTTGGCAAGATACTTTCTCTATGACCAATCCCGCCCAACTTTCAGGAAGGGTAAATTCCTGCACGACTTTCGGGAATGGATAAATTTTCTAACTTCTCCTGTGAGTTCGTGATCCCGTCCACCCCCCATAAATGTTTAACAAAAGTGCTCAATTAGACACAAATTTTATACAATTCGAGAACAATATGAACTAATCTAAACCCCTGCTTTTGTTTACAACAAATTAAATACCTGCATCCATGAAAATGTTTGGATTCATTATAGTCACAAGTTGATGAAGGAGGTCTGGCTGTAACTGAAACCGCTCAGGTGCTGATTCAAAATTGTCTGCTTTATTACCTGGTACTCCATACATTGTTTTGGGTTCACCCCTGAAAAAAAGAATTTAGAATACTGTTCCATTGGGAAACTATTCTTAAACCAAATCAATGATGCTATGCTAAATAAAACAGTCCCCCACAAATATATTTACAGAGTGGGTGATTTAAATTTAGTTTGAAATTAGTGAACCTGTTTTAAATTCTTTAAAAAAAAATTGAATTAAGTAAATAGTACAGGATACCAACACATCAACATTAACATTTGTGCTAAGTTGACAAATGGGAAAAAAATAATTTACCACATTTTTCCTATTATTATTAGATTTATTTTAAAGTTCTTTAAAATTCAAAATTCCCAATTTTCTCTAACTATTAATATAAATATAAATTCACTAATTACTTATAAGCCAGTCAACAGGTAGTTTAAAATGGCTGTTGGTGAAACTAATTCCCGACAACCAGGAATTAACTCAAATCTTTTTGAATGAGTGTCAAAAAAACACATACCTACTAATTATGCACCCGCTGACACGCTCGGATTTGACTGCCATATTGAAAAATGGGCCCCAAATAAAATATTGGTAAACATCTCGGTATCAACTTTAGAACAAAATATGTGGTTACCAAGTTTAAAGGAGAGTAAATTCTATGTAATAAAAAATATTCTTTCTCTCTTACGATTGATTGCCTGTTTCAAAGTAATAGATGTAGTAGAAATATGTTATTTTTTATTTTTTTGCTTTTACGAATTCTTTTTATAGGCATTCTATTAACAATGAAAATTATTTAATAGAGTGTCAACATAATTATATGGAAGATAAATAGAAGAAATATCGAAGGACGCCATTAAAAAAAAAAAAAAGACGGTCTAAAAGGGTTTATATGTATAAATGTAAAATTCGCCCTACTGAAAACAAAACTAATGTACAAATATTTTAAAATTTGTATAAGACTCTATAAATGTGTTCTAGGTTGGTTGTTCACATTGGGTCCAACAGACTATCTTTGTTCCCTGTCGCTCAACCCCCAATTCTTACAATTAGATCTGCTTTGCTTTTCCAAAGAATTTAATTTCTCAAGAAACCCCAGAAACATTTAGAAGAGTGCTTCAAATACAAACTAGCGCCTTATCCACTGTCACACTTCGATGAGATAGAAATATCGAAAACCGTAAAATCATCTACGTATGACTGACTCATTTCCACCCATTGAAAAATATATATATTTATAAATTACTGTCCATGTAGGCCTAGTGTACGGAGGAATTCTGCTCTACAAAATTGTCAGTCACCTACAAGAAACTTATTCTGCAATTTTGGGTAAATATGCCAAGAATGTAAAAATAAATTTCTCGCCGAATGCAATAATAGTTTTTGATGGATACCCAGAGGATACTACTGCAAAAAGAACTAAAACTGCTGAACATTCACGTTCACGATTGAAAATTTGTTCAGCCACAGACGTTCAGTTTGATGAAAGAAATGGTAGCACTGTATCTCAAGGGACGTTCATGTTTAACAAAAGGAATTAAATTAAAACTATCTCAGTGCTCTGTACATGATTAACGACTGAAGGTTTCACAGTCAAGCAAGCTGCTGAAGATGCTGATACATTAATTACCACGACTGCAATTGAAGCATCAAATCACTACAAATTGATAATTATAATAGGCAAGGATATTGATTCACTGGTGATCCTTACTGCTCTGTGTGATTTCATTCTAACATTTATTTTTAGACAGGCAAAGAAAGTCTCATAGAATAATATATGCACCTCACAGTATCGATTTGTATGTGTCATTTAGAGGCAACCTTTTTTGGTTTCTACACTTATTTGGTGTCTGCAATAATACTTCTGGATTATACAGGCAGGGGAAAATAAAACAGGTTAAACTTCCAAAGAAGAAGAAAGACCTAGAGAAGACTGTTATGGTTTTCAAGAACCCAAATATGTCTCCAGAGGGCATAAAAAAAGCAGAACAATTGCTGCTTCTTCTATTTGGAGCAAAAAAACTGTGAGTCATTCGCACACTCTACTTACGTTTCCAGAACTAGCATCAATACCACCAACCAAAGATGCAGTTCCCTTGCACTCGTTTCGTACTTACAACCAAATCCAACAATTGTATGGAAATGAAAAATAGCCTAAGACTGGGGATGAAAAAATTCCCACCAGGAGTTTTTCATTATAGCTATAATCATCTTCTTCGGGACATTTATTCCACGTGCATCAATAATTGGATGTGCATTATCACGAAGAGAGCCAGGGAAAACACGATTTCATAATCTGGCCTAGCTTATTCTTACTCAGATATGTATAGAGAGATATAAAATATCATTGAGGATAAGTAATTATTGTAATGATGTAAGTATTGCACGATTCAATCATTTAAGACCTCAACTTCTAATCTTGATACGGAGAGAGATTAAGAGAGTGAAGAAGTGCACTTATCATATCCATACGTACATACTTACTTACGCTATGAAACTAGGAAGTCAAAAGCTCATTGCTGCACCTACAAAAGTACGTCATATATTCTTATCTTGAGCTATTTCTATCCAGTCCAACTCATTTCATACACACGTACATATTTAGATGGAAAATACCATGGAGTAGGAATCTTAAACCTAGCATATCCGGTGATATCCCTACATAAATATAAGGAGGTAGGGGTTATCATTGAGAAGGGAACCTTAAACTTAGCATATCCAATCATAATAAGTAAGTGAACTTTGAACTTAGAATATAGCAAGTATTTAGAAAATACTAATAAGAAAGAAGAACCAGTCTTAACATTTCCATAAAGTTATGGGTAGGTATATAGAATATAATGGAGAGTGTAACCATGAACCATGTATATTCTTCCATAGATCCGTAGATAGAAATTACAAAGACGAGTGAAACACTAATATCAGCGTGATACAACATGTCTGAGTCTCAAATCATGATTCTGTCATCAGAGTAAGTGTGAGCTCTTCGATTATGGCAATACAACAGGATAATATCTCAAAGGTTCAAATTATGGACTCGTCAACAATATGGATTATGTACAGCCTTCTCTCTGTCTACCAGCAATGTACACTGATAACTTGGCTCTTGTAATGGAGCCATGAACATGGCGTACAATGCTAGGATACCTAGACAAGCACCCGAGACTCTCGTCGATGTGGATGACTGCGTGGTGGACTAGTATCAATATTAAAAAAGCACCCCTATGCTCTTCGAGCATAAGATCAGTACGATGGGCCAGTCCCGCTCAAATGACAGGTTAGGTGGGTGTTTGTTGGTCTTACACCAACACCGCTGCAAAGGCTATCCAAAGGACGCGCGTAGACACCAGGTGTCGTCATCTGGAGGGGCGGAGTCATGTGGCAATAAACGCCTGAACGATTTTTAACCGTAGTTGTATGTCTGTATCAGACGCTTCGCCCGTGTTGGAAGTTCAGGTGAGTTAGTGAGAATGGAGGATTAGAGATAGGAATAGGACCTGTCGATGCGAGAAGCTTTGAGCCAGAGGTCTAATGAAGACGATGGTATTATTAGAACGTTATGCTATGTTTAAGAGTGAAGGCTATCAATGTTAGTAGTCTCCAGAGAAAAACCCTGGCCATTCAAGCAGTAGTCATAGTGGTGGTCGTGGAAGTAAAAGAGGCACGCGTCTATTCGTATTCTCTGAGTGAGAGACGGAGTAAATCAAAGGATAGTGCTTCAACCTCTCTCTTTATGCCCCGATCAGGTTCTAGGCTAACTCCCGAGAAAACAGGAAGGTCCCACTCACCATGTTGTGCCTCACTGTTCAGTCGGCCCTTGTAACTTTCCTCCGCACTTGCACCGGCCGCTCCAACCACCCTCCCTACTGCTTGCACCGCCCCACAATCCATGTTCTCTAAGCCATCCGTGACGCTTTACCCACTGTAGTCAGCGCCAAAGAGAAATCCCCTCCTATTGGCTCGCTTGACGGTCATTATCACTCACGTTTTCCCGAACCAATGGGAAGCTCCATTCTCTCTTATTGGACAAGGCCAGGCAGCAGTGGAGGGTATATAACACGGTTAATTCTAAAGCCGATTCAATGCCAGTCAGTCAGTCAGTGTATCGTCAGGACAGTGTGTCAGTCAACGTCGTTTATCAGTGCAGTCAACGTTGAGACAAATTAGGTTTATTTTGTTTATTATGCGATATATTCCGTGCCGACTGAAGTCGGGTAGTGTGGTATTTCGCAAGGGACACGTCAAGAGGAGGGAATGGCCTCCGACTCGGATGTAGACGTTGAAGGAATGGACGATGAAGAATGGAGGACCTAGGCCAGGAAGGGGGTCCATCCAACACCAATCCAAAACTACCAATAGAAACAGATAAAACCTTTGAGCCAGTCTCTGGACTCAAGCGGAAGCTCAGGACCAGGCCGGAACAGGAAGTTCTGCAGTCGAAGGCTATAAAAGTGAATAATAAGTTTGCTAGCTTGTCTAGCCTACCGGATGAAACAGCGACCAGTCAAGCGGGGAAACCACTGGAGGCATAGAGGAAAGTTCAACCCCGTGGTGTATTAAGACCCCTCCGGTGGTCGTAACTAATGGGACACAATACAACAATGTTAGAAAGCTCCTAAACAGTGGCTTGCAAGACGATTACACAGGTGTACTGTATTGCACAGGGGATTAAGGGAGTCACGACCTCCTTCAAGGACTAATCCACCCTGTTAATGCTACTCAAACAAAACACGTTGGAAAACTTTACGTATGTACTTCCCAAGGACAAGCCCTTCAAGGCTGTCATCAAGGGCCTTCACGCAAGTATACTCAGCTCAGACATAAAGGCGGAACTGGAGTACAGGGGATTCACGCCGACCGATGTGAGACAGTTATACTCGAAATTATCTCCACAATCAGGGACACCGAGACCCCTACCGATATTTGTCTGCACCCTGGCGAGGACAGAAGGGGTGGGTGAGGTCTTTAAAGGTACTGGTCATCAATCATACTGTAGTCAAGATTGAGGAGTATCGTGCTTTACAGAGTACAATTCTACAGTGCCATCAATACCAACATTTTGGACACTCTAAGAACTACTGTGCCCAAAAACCACGCTGCGTCAAGTGTCTAGGAGAGCACCTGATGGTAGAGTGCGAGAAAAAAGAGAAAATAACGCCAGCACAATGCGTGAACTGTAAGGGACAGCAAGCAGCAAATTACCGCAACTGCCCTATTTATATACGAGAGCTAGAGAAGAAAAACCAGGCGTCAGAAAAGAAAAAAGAGGGGGAAAGTAAATTGGCTTGCCCTGCTGCCCGAGTGGCTGGAAATCGCAAACCCTCAACTGGCCGGCAATCTTCTGCTAGCCAACCAACATCAGCAGGAAATGTGAGATTGAATCAACCATCTTACAGTGGGGTTGTCAAGAAGCTTTCCAAGAAGGACAAACAAGAAAACAGGTCCACGGAAGAATCCTCGGACTTGAAGGACCTTCTGCAAATTCTCAAGGAAATCAACGTGGTGGGCTTACTCCAACTCCTTAGGAAGTACCTCGTACGGTTGAAGAATGCTCCAGATAATACAACAAAAGTAATGCTTCTTCTGGAAGCTGCAACCGAATTCTTCTGCGATGGCAACTTATCTAGGAAGAGGTGTAGAAGAGTCATTGAACATACTGTTCTGGAACGCTTATGGTATAGCCCAACAAGAACACGAGTTTCGAAAACTACTGGGGACGTATGGAGTCGACGTAGCAATGATCTGTGAGACCCACCTATCGGAACAGAAGATGATGAGGTTCCGCGGATACGAGATGTATCGTAACGATAGGGCAGGTGGCTGGGGAGGGAGCACAGCCGCATTGGTACCCAATAACCTTGTACACTATTAAATGACTTTACCGGCTATGGGCTATTTTGAATCCACTTCGACAGCTATTCCCACAGGGTGGAAAAAGATATTGTTTTTAGCTGTCTACAGAAGCCCTGTGGTCCCATTCACCATCGATGACCTAGACAGGCTCACGTCAAAAAAGGATTTCCTCCTAGCGGGAGATCTTAACTGTAAACATAAGAGTTGGAACAGTCGCGTGTCTAATCAGGCAGGTCGGACACTGGCTGTATAGGCAGCAATCAAGAGCTACACAGTCCTGGTGACTAACGATCCAACGTTCTACCCATCCTAATACAGGAATCTTCCCGATTTTCTGGATGTCATCCTGACGGATCTTGATACGCTTCCGGAAGAACTTGAAGTCTTAAACGAACTTGACTCTTACCACCTCCAGGTATTCGGAAGGGTAGCTCTGAAGACAAACCCAAGATTGTCGTACCTTTGGAGGAAGATCCCCAGGAGTTACTGGGACGAGTATCGGCGGGTATTTACGGACGCAGTTCCGTTGAACATGGAGGTAAACTCCCCGAAAGAAGTGGACAGTTACATCACTCTTCTAACAGCCACATTACTCGAGGCATACCGAGGGACAACTGTATTCGAGACGCCGCTGGTTTTGTTGAAGAGGGACGACCCGGAGCTGAGTTACCTGATAGCCCTGAAGAGGGAAGCGCGCAGGGAATGGCAGCAGCACCGGGACCCGAGGCATCGTGCAGAGTACAGTAGGCTAAGAGCCCTTGTGCATAGAAAAGCTAAAGCTCTGAAGATCACCAACTGGAATGAGTATGTAGCGAACACTTTGGCTGGGGATGCTAACGTATGGAAGGTGACGAGACAGCTCAAAGGTACGAAAGGAAAGGTAGAGACCACGGTCATCCACTGAAGGAGTGGGTTGGAATACCTGGGCGAAGCCAAGGCAGAGGCCATTGCGGAATCCAGTGAAGACCAGTTCAAGGCTAACTCAGAGCCCCAATATGAAGAGTTTACCAGGACAGTAAATAGAGCAGTTGGGGTATACCTAGCAGATCCTGTTATAGAGCTACCACCTCCTATCACCAGAAATGAAGTCACCCACCAGGTGGAAAAGCTGAAGCTACGGAAAGCGGCAAGTCACGATATATAGTCTCGAACGAGATGTAGCGACACGTTCCGGAATGTGTAATCCAGCTCTTAACAAGAATTTTCCTAGCGGCATTACTGGCATGTTACGTCCCGGAGGCGTGGAAGGTTGCCGACGTCGTTTCATTGCCCAAACCAGGCAAAGACTGCAAATACCCGCTGAACTGGTGGCCTATCAATCTGCTTAGCAGTGTAGGAAAACTATGTGAGAAAATCATTCTGCAGCGATTGAAAGCCTTCGGCAGAGAGCATCTAATTATCCCCGACATCCAATTCGGATTTCGGAACCTTCATTCAACGGTACACCCAGTCCTGAGCCTAGTAGAGGACACGACAGAGAGCTTTAATCAAAGGGAAATCACGCTACCTTTACTCATGGATTTATAGAAGGCGTTTGATAAGGTCTGGCACGCCGGCTTTAATTACAAATTGATCCAGGCCAATTTCCCAAGGGTTTATCTAATCAAGGGTTTGTCTAATCAAGAGCTTTCTTACTGTACGACACTTTCAAGTCAAGATGGAAGGTAAAAGGCCGCCTCTTCATAATATCAGGGTGGGGGTGCCGCAGGGGTTGGCACTCTCACCGTTCCTATACATTATGTATGTTGCTGACATCTCCAGGTACCCGATGATCAAGACTCGGCTCTTCGCAGATGATACTCTGTTCTACATTGCCAACAGGAACGTGAAGTACGCTCATCTCCGCCTGCAGCGGTACCTGGACGAGTTTAATAGTTGGCTGGAAATATGGAGGATAAAAGTCAACGCAGAGAAATCGACAGCCATGATAATTATGAAGAGGAGACCCCAAGCTCCGGCCTAGCTTGTAGTGTTGGAGGAGGCTATCCCCTACAAGAAGTCAATGAAATACCTCGGGGTGATGCTAGATTCCAGACTCACATAGAAGGAGCACGTAGTCTACACAAGGAAAAAGGCAATGGGGGCCTTCATTGCAAATTACGGCCTGTTCAAGAGCCCAATGCTGGAAAACAACATCAAGCTGCTGCTGTACAAAAGCTTAGTACAGCCTATTCTGGTATACGGATGCGAGGCGTGGGGGTATGCTTCCGATTCAGTGCTAGATACTCTACAAATAGTGCAAAACAAGGTACTTAGGTGTATCTTAGGTGTGAACACCCAAACTAACAATGCGCACATACACGCTACCACCGGTAGTGTGACTCTACAATAAATCTTCCGGCAGCGAAGTGGCAAATTCTACAAATAAGCCCGTGAGGTAGAAGACAACGCCATAGTTAGAAGACTCGGCCAGTACGACCTCCAAGAGGCAAGGAAATACAAGAAGCCCCGGATCGAATGAGCAAAACACCTACACATCTTCCCAATCAACCCTTTCCTACTGACCACTCCTGTTTCTCAGCATTGCCAAATCCTTGGGTTCTCATCCCCACACTTCCCCATAAGCTAGAATCAGTTTTATTCACACCTGTACTTTCATCAAAGCCATGTTCACTTAATGTCTAATTTAATTTAATTTCTTTCATCTCTTCTAGATATTACTTACACACTACACCAGCTCACTTCGGGCCTAGCTGCGCTTGTGTTTCCATCACAGTGTACGATGGCTCGAATTAGCAACTCCACACAAACACTGTCGCTCCCGACATACAAACTTTCAACCTCCAACTCCATTTCCCCCTCACAACCAATCTACACTTTTAGAAATAGAGGTTATGATTTGTGACTACAGATTGTTACTTTAGGCATAAACAAGCCACCTACCCCCTCTGAAAGTCGCTTCTGACATTTAGAGCAAGTAGTTCAAGGCAAACAAGGGAGCGAGAGCCGATTAAATGGTGACCCACCCTGGCGAATCACTGTTACAAAAGAGCAATTAAGGTGCCATTTTTTTAAAGAGCAATTTTGTTGGGACTCCTTTCATCGTTCCTACCTCCCACCGTGACTCATGTTGCCGGGACTACTTCCTATCACCCACCGTGACACACGTGTTGCCGGGACTCCCTCCTTATACCCCTCAACTCTCACCATCGGCTGGTAATCGTCATCGTTGTTCCACGAGATGGTATACACCCACCGCTCCGGCAAAGCCCACCCACGGGACCGGTGCCTAGCCACAAACTTCACCAGGAGACCGCACTTCGAATGATGCAACCCGATACACCCGAAGACGCAGTTGGGGGTGACAACCATACTATGTGATATGGACCACTCCGAGGTAACGAGGATCATCCAGAACATGTTTTGTGGGACTATAGAAGCAAGGAGTCAACAGGGGAAATGTGTGTGTCTCCATTATAGAGGATTGGATAGTATTATCCAAAATATTCTTCATAGGTTATGGGATCCATATTCATGAACATGCTGTCTCATTCAAAACTGTATATCAAGGATTAGAGAACAAGCTTTGCTGTCTTTCTGGTGCCTTACGAGCATACTGCAAGACTGCAAACTATTTCAGTGTTGTTCGTGCACCGTATCAAGTCTAATAATTACAAGCCGGACAGTGGAATAGTTAAGTGTAAAACCATCTTCTGGTTTAACCATGTGAGGAAGGGTTTCCATTATAATCCAAGGAGCTGATATTATGAGGACTGCCACGAGAGGAGTGGTTGCTGGTGAGCTTTAGTTTAATAATAAACATTAATATACATATTCACAATCATGTAATTTACGAACAGTTATATTCCGATGAATTGATACTGCAAATTAGTCGTATGTACCTGTATCATAACAAATTACATACCCACGCCCAGCTAGAGCCATTTCTATCGTGGAACGGTAACAAGATATTGTCTCTTGTTTTTTAAACGTATGTTCGTTTGTGATGAAGTGGCATTCAATAGGAGATATACTATGCAAACCTATTTCAGAATGAGAAGAAGTTATACTTATTTTTGTTAAGGCTATTCAAGAATATCCAAATAAAAGTTTACGTTGGCGTTTTATTTGTAATATCAAGAGAAAAATATTAAAACTTTAAAAGGTAAAGGTTCAAACTGATGGATAGAGATAATATATTATTTAATCGATAGAAATAATCATACAGTGAATGCACTCGATCATAAAAATCGAACAGAATAATTTCATCTCCGGGTAGTCTACACATGTTCCAAGAGGAACTATCTCCAAAATAACGGCGAGCATAAAGAGATAATTAATTGGCTAGTATATAGCGTGGGGGAGACAGGTTAATGTAAACGTCCATGATTGAGGATTTGAATGGTAAAACCAATAATTTAGGAAATTTATAAAGGTCGATTTTATCTCATGGAGAATATCATAAAATGATCTTTTTTTAAAAAAATTGACGTGAAATTGTTATGAAAAGAAGCTCAATTTATTTTTATTATCGATAGAGCGTTTGTAATATTTATAACAAATTATTTGTTTTCTAATAATAGTGTCCTCGAACACTATCAGATCTATTACACTAACCAACAATAATACAACTATCTTTAACTTTTAAACTGACATTGATAATTATAGAGGACTGTTATTATAATTATTACTAAGAAAGGATCTTTCTGAAACAGATAATATTCATAATTCAAGATTCATTCAATCTATGTTAACCAAAAATATTTTTATTATTTCCAAATTTGTATTTTATATAATTTAGATCACCATAGAATTGAAAAAAATAAATCGTTGTATTAGTGAATTTTCTAATCCTCAAGCGTATTACTTACAAATTAACTTAACCTAGAACAACAAGATATATTTTCATACTGCCATATTAACAGTCCTTTCGTAAATGTAATAATAAATCTAAATTAACAATCGCTAGCAAGAGGCCACAGTAACTATTTGACAACTTTTCAAATTGACAGCTGTAGAGAGCATTCATTAATTTGTTGGAGTGCCGATAGCGGACTCAGCAGCTGTCAGACTTGTGTGCGACCCACGGTCTGCGAACCACAATGCGCTAACTCGACAATAGTGGTCTCTATCTGGTGTCCTGGTGCTGTCCGTATTAATTGCTCCTGAGATGAACAGAACCCAGGCCACACAGGATTGCAATCTTCAAGGTCATGGACCTCAGGAAGTTGCCAAACTACTGTGAAGATCTGCGTGGAACAACCGACTAACGACACACACATTCCGCTCTGAGAGAACTCTATAGTGAGAACACGACATGAGATCTGTGACCACGCGGAGTGAGCGTCATTGTCTTCTAGTCTGGTTTGACGGGAATCAGGAGGCTAGGGTTCGCATCTAGTCGGGTTTACTGTCACACTTTACCTTCACAGATGCGGCTACATTTCCTATTCAAGCTGTACCTCCTAACGAACGAGTAGTAAGACACAGCGGAAAGGAAATGAAGTTAAACTTTCGATAACACTTGGAACTAGATGTGTCCTATTGATGTGACAGTGAGGATTGCAACATCTGAGCGTTGGCTGTTTTCATGGTGTGTCTATAGTGTGTAATAGTGTGACTAGCTCGACTAGCTCGGCTAGCTCGACTAGCTCTACTAGCTCGGCTAGCTCTACTAGCTCTACTAGCTCTACTAGCTCTACTAGCTCTACTAGCTTGACTAGCTCTACTAGCTCTACTAGCTCTACTAGC
>CABEEJ010007348.1:0-31536 GCA_901482245.1 Timema douglasi | reverse complement strand
ACATTCCAGCACCCATTCATTACTACTGTCCATACTAGTTTTCCACACACATTCCTCCAGCACCCATTCATTACTACTGTCCATACATTTCTTAGAGGGGTCATTCCAACCACAATCTCCTTGCTCTTGTGTTCCTCCTGACAACTCCACAGCCATGAAACAATGTTGGCCTTGAGACTCTGTCTCTCTCGATACTACTTCAATATTTGCAATGGTCCACATACATCCGACTACTCTCCGAGATACATTCACCATCTGTTGATTTCCCCGAAACTGCCAACGAGTTGAATACAATTCATTCAACAGCCTGGACAAAGTAATCGAGCCCGGGTTATTTTCGGGTCCAGGCCGTAATGAACCCTCAAAGAGTGCTAGAGGGCCGAAGAGTAGCTCCGTATAATTCCGAGTGGACCAATCAGAGAAATAATAGTTTTAAGGACACAAAGGACAACTAAAGTGAGGTACAGAAAGCGGACATTGACGGAATGAGACCTGCTTGTTGCGAGTCATGGCAGGCGCCAATCTTCATACGTATGGTAGCGCAGTAGGAAGTGCTGAAATGATAACATTCAATCCGCCTTCAATATTAGTAACAAAATACATATCGGGACAAAACTACTCGAGAGAGTCCTTAACCATTTATTGTCTATTAATGTAAACTAAGCAGGTTGGTCCAGAGGTAACAGTTAATGTAACATTACACCAAAGTCTCGGTGACATTTTGAGGTTATGCAATAGTCATAGAGATGTGTACTGTGTAGAAAAGTGAATTAGTTCACCAGCAATTACGTGAAGCCAAAATAAATTACAGTTTACACGACTCTCTTAGCTGCTGTAGGTCTAATACATGATTTAATAAATTAAATTGAAAACAGTTATGTAACCAACAGTCAGACGCGGCCTTTCGCGTTAGATTATAATACAATAGGAAGTCAGCCCTGCATGCATTTAGGTAGTGTATTAAGGACAAAAGAGAAGTAATTGATTGGAAACATAATCTAAAGAAAAAACCAAGTTGATGGTAGGTTTCTAGAAATTAAGTTCTAAACAATATGGGATTGATGTGCAGGAACGGAGAGTAGAAAGGAATAGGATTAATTTTATATTTAGAATTAATGGTTTCAGTATTTACATTTAGTCATTAATATTGACCAGAAGATGTGAAAACAAGGACTATTCAGACAGATATTGATAAAATTACCTTATATTTTCATCGAACGCAGACGAACTTAAATCATTCTTCGGTGTGACCAAAATCCAACCGTTAAATTACTAATAACACTATCTTGACGGGATTTTCTTACAGAAAGTGTTATAGTTTCTAGCACTGTTCGATGAGGCGCCACATGTATCTCTACAGTAGCCCCATGGCTTCTTTGGTGCGGACTGACAGATCACAGCTGACAGTTGACAGCTTTAAAAAGTTACCAGACCAAATTACGTATCCCTACGCCGAACCATATAATCTGCAAAAAACATGAGATTAGCAGCTGTCACTTCTGACAGTCAAAATTTAGGTATATACCTAAATGTTCACTGCCAATCAGCACCAAAGAAGCCACGGGGCTACTCTATCTGTTGATTTCTGTTTATTCTGTTGCCCGCCATGAGCCAACCGCTGTGTTGTTATTATTGTGTTTAGCTGTTCACTTGATCCTATCGTCGTTTTATAAAGACTAATTAATGTATAGTTTTTGTAATTTTATAATTAACAAAGTGTTTCTAAACATCCCCAACTTCTGATTTGTGTGCCAGAGAAAACGTTGGTATTTGGTAAGAAGATAAGACTCAAGGATTAAATACAAATATTTTAGTATCTTTTTTGATATTCTACCAACTCCTTGACACTTCAACATGTTCGAACCTGTCTTTTAAAAAAATTAAGTAGATACGACGCTCAAATTTCTATCACATGTGATCTCAAAGCGGCGCTCAGGGCGAAGGCCTTTTTCAGTTCTGACCCAACAACTGTTTGAGAAATAGACAAGTTATCAACGAAACAAAGAGTTCATATAAGCTCTAGTAGTCAACAAATAGCCCAAATTAAGTCGATTTGCATAGGCCTAATCGCCGGTTTTTACAATTAATTTGATTTCTGTCTTTATAATAGCACATTAGATTAAAATATTTATGTAAAATGAATCTCGCACTTCGAGAAAGGTGTTCAAGGCCATGTCATTGACCTTGCATAGCCTTGACAGAAAATACCGATTATTGCAAGCGTAACTTACATCTCGCTATTGCTGCTCTTGCCACTTAATTGAAATAATTATAAATATGTAGACATTTGAAACTATTTGAGGCCTTATTGCCAGAATCAACCAAAATGTCCCAAAACTCTTTTTGGGGTATTTATGCCCATGTTACAATTATCTAAAACTCATTAGGCCCTACACATGGAGCAGTTTACACTTATTTTATACATTCGACAAATTCATTCACAGGCTGTAGTTGGCTGGACCCAACTTTCTAAGACGCACTTCTTCACGATATATGAATTATAAAATAACCTAACCTAACCTAACCTAGCTTCCATTTGGCGAAAGAGTGCTAACACCTTATTTTATAAACAGGTTTATAACAATATATGTAGAGTGTTATCAAACAAATAACCTAATCCTAACCTATAATTGTCTAACACGGTAGTGTGTCAGGTTAGTTTATAATTCATAACAGTTATTTTTTAAGAAATTTTAGTCAAATTTGTGGTCTAGGGGGTAAAGTGCTTGTGGACTTAAACCCAGCCCGGTGTTGACGGATTTTTCTAGAGCGATAAACGTCCTCGGCACAAATTCCTTCGGAGGGAAGGTAAAACCGTCGGTACCACGCCGGTTATGACTCGTAAAAGAACCCTGGAAGATATGTGACCTTTCCCAGCAGAATTGGTGGGCCCTTTCGCTCTTGCTCATAGAAATTCTCATGTGCTGATATAATCAGTCATTACATAAATTATAACTATAAAATGAAATATGTTGGTAAATGCTGAGGAATGTGGCTGAACGATATCCAGAGAANCAGGCCTATCAATAAATTAAAGAGTTTGCTTGTGTGCAATGAGCGTTGCGTGATATCCACCGATACAAAGAGATGTGACATTTTAAAATTAGTAGCCTCTGCATAAATACATGAACTACAAAGCAGGAACCCGCCTCGGTGGCGTAGTTGGCTAACGCGCTTGTCGTGTTGAGCTCGACTGCTGAGGACGGGGAGATCGAGGTTCGAATCTCGGTCGGGCGAACTGGGGGTGGTTTTTCCTAAATGGTTTTCCGCTCTCTCTCTCTCCACGCAAATGCGGGTTCACTTCCTCTAATTCAACCTTCCCAGTTCCTAA
The DNA here is from genome assembly GCA_901482245.1 of Timema douglasi. Classification (NCBI taxonomy): domain Eukaryota; kingdom Metazoa; phylum Arthropoda; class Insecta; order Phasmatodea; family Timematidae; genus Timema; species Timema douglasi. The sequence continues at coordinate 28,205 of CABEEJ010007348.1, read as the reverse complement.
TCCATTAGCGTAATTAGTACTTAGAGCGTATAACCCGAACGGGTAGTAAGACGCGGTGCTAATAATAATAATAATAATAATAATAATAACAACACATGTTTGACAGTGGTTTGGGTGTTTTTAACTTTCAAACCCCCATTTTTCTGATCTGAAGATGACAAACTAAACTGGGACGTCGCCCTGAAAGGCTCCTCCGTCGCACGACTGTCAGATTGTTTGGATGTGCTCCTGACCGGCGTGTGTCGATGAATAACCAGTTTTAATTTCTCTTTCCATAGCTCAATATGGAGGAAGAAGATCGTAAAGCGATAACCCATAGCTTAGTACTTCTTGTCCAACTCACTGATTTGGACAACGTTGTCCCGAAATTGGTCGAGAAAGGAGTGTTTTCCCAGAGAATGGTTCAGAAATATACCGTGAGTGGCAGACACTATCTTATTGTAGATTTAGAATACTATCATTCTTTATCTCTTGTTGATTATTTTGTCACAAAACATCCCAACTCAACAAAATGGAAGCACGTTTTGATCCAATCACACGATATACAGGTATACAATATTAGATATAGTAACGTGTTAGTCTCGAGTCTATTGTGATAGGCCCGGCTTGGAGTGACCTCGTGGGGCTACGTAGAGAACTGTCGGAACGTGTCACCTTTTCTTTAAACATACTTTCAAAACATGTCATTTTTATTTATTGGTAATCCAAGCATATTTTGCATATATATGTAGGTCTAATATTGGGCTGAATATATTTTCAAGGGGGGATAAAACGCACAAAAACAGACGAGAGCCTTAGGAAGGGATATTTGGTTAGTGCAACCCCCAAACTTACCAAACTAGGACGTTTGTTGGAAATGATAAAAAGATGATATTTTGGAGTTCCACAGGGGACGCCCGAATCTACGTATCATACATCCTTTTTATGTGTCTCGATGAGATGAGGTGATGGTGAGTATGAGAGTGATGGTGAGTCACATGACTGTGTGTTGAAGGGGGAAGAAGGGGGTTCCCCAAGTTTACAGAATATGTCCAAGACAGATTAACTGTCGACTAAAGAATAAGAGTTTAAAATAACTACCAGGTTACAGACCTACAAATGGTTGGCCACAAACAGATATTTTTTTTCTGCTAAAAGGTTTTAGTCACAGATTTACCGGTAATTTAAATATATTTACAGTTTTGTTGTTGAAGACGGGACAAGAATTTAAACTGTCTCACATCTTCATTTCTCGAGGCATACATTTGTAGGTAACCCTCCTTGAATCGAACTGAACTTGACATTCACGAATTACTTTGATTGATCAATTCATTTTATTACAATTTTTCACAAGAGTTTCACACACAGGCCTGGATGGTGTTTTCTTATGTAACAATTTAGTACAATTACTTAGTATTACAAAAGAACTAAATTAAATTGTGATCCTTCAGAGATAATTGGAAAAAAAATGAGACAATTGTTTGAAATCTCATCATGATCACAGCATTGGATAAAAATAATAACTACTCACACATTTTTAGAGTTTTTTTCCCCTCTAAAAATAGTAATTATATGAGTGTTAGCTCACAGAAAATGGTGAGTACCCCAGGGGGGCTTCCTAATCTAAATATAGGAACTGGTTTTCAGAATCCTAACATCAAGGGCTATTTAGATAGACGAGATTCAGCCAATCCCCCATTTGACCTGATACTGCTTGTTTCCAGAATCCTAACATCAAGGACTATTTAGATAGACGAGATTCAGCCAATCCCCCATTTGACCTGAACTGCTTGTTGTACGGAGGTTGGTAGTCTCCCGAGTCTACACAACAAATACAGCCCAAGGTTATTTTATGTACTGTTGAAGCATACATACTACCAACTGTAACTAACAAAATATAATGTATGTATAATGCAGGTTCGATTATTATATTTATATTTTTTTAGCACTGTATAACTAAATACATTAATACACTAGGGATGAGGAGGTTTGGATTAAGAGAAAGTGTACCCACACTTGCATAGAGTGAGTGTGTAAATCCATGTACAATAAAACACCCTCAGTACACTTGACCGGTATTTGAACCCTAATCTCCATGTTATTGACGGTCCAGTCTCTTACGAGAGGGACGGGCCACTTGGTCTCTACAGCGAGTTAGTACGTTTTTTAACCACCCGATGACTCCAATATTCCTGACAAACATGGCCAACTTGAATGCTAACATTCCTGACAAACATGTCCGACTTGAATGTCAATATTCCTGACAAACATGCCCGACTTGAATGCCAATATTCCTGACAAACATGCCCGACTTGAATGCCAATATTCCTGACAAACATGTCTGACTTGAATGCTAATTTTAAAGATGTTTTGGTTCCCAACAGGACACGAACCGACCGTTGAGTCAGCGAAAGCGTGAGCTGTACCTCGACATCCAGTTGAGAGGCCCCCGTGCGTTTGATAAGCTCCTAGAGACACTCTCCGAGACCAATCATCTACTTCTCGCTCAAGTCCTCCGTGCTGAGCCCCGTGTAATGGCTGAACATGGGGAGGAGACCTCACACCATGTCGGGTTAGTGTCACTAGGACAACACCTTCATTACAAGTTGTAACTAGGACAACACCTTCATTGCAAGTTGTCACTAGGACAAACACCTCCATTTACAAGTTGTCACTAGGACAAACACCTCCATTACAAGTTGTCACTAGGACAAACACCTCCATTACAAGTTGTCACTAGGACAACACCTTCATTACAAGTTGTCACTAGGACAAACACCTCCATTACAAGTTGTCACTAGGACAACACCTCCATTGCAAGTTGTCACTAGGACAACACCTTCATTGCAAGTTGTCACTAGGACAACACCTTCATTACAAGTTGTCACTAGGACAAACACCTCCATTACAAGTTGTCACTAGAACAACACCTTCATTGCAAGTTGTCACTAGAACAACACCTTCATTGCAAGTTGTCACTAGGACAAACACCTCCATTACAAGTTGTCACTAGGACAACACCTTCATTGCAAGTTGTCACTAGGACAAACACCTCCATTTACAAGTTGTCACTAGGACAAACACCTCCATTACAAGTTGTCACTAGGACAAACACCTCCATTACAAGTTGTCACTAGGACAACACTTTCATTACATGTTGTAAGTAGGACACACACCTTCATTACAAGTTGTCACTAGGACAACACCTCCATTACAAGTTGTCACTAGGACAACACCTTCATTACATGTTGTAAGTAGGACAAACACCTCCATTACAAGTCGTCTGGTTTGTTTGTCAGAGTACATCCCATGTTCCTGCCGCAGTACCTGGGGGCAGACCCCTTGTACATCGATAAGCTGCACAACATGGTGTTGGAGGAGAACAACTATTTCAGCATGGGGACAGAGCCGTTGTCCGTCAAGGTGAAGTTGGGAGCGAAGAGGATGGACTATCCGTGCAAGAAGGACATCCAGGTGGGGGAATACAAGCTTCTGTTGGTCTTTACTCGCTGTCTCCAGCCAAGATTACAACCCACTTTTAACATTCTCGGGTACAATAGAGCCAAGGGAAGTCGACACCTGAAGTATGAAAATATAAAATAGTGAACACAATCAAACACAATCTGCTACCTCACCGATTAATAACGCCCTCATGTTGGTAAATGTTTGTTTTATAAATCCATGACATGTTTAATGAAACAAGCTTTGTTCTTGTAGGTGTACCCCATGGGGTCTCGACCGAAAGGTCATTTTTTAATCATCAACAACGTCAAGTTTTGGGATGACAGTCAGACAGAGAGGAAAGGAGGAGAAGTTGACGAGCACAACTTGGTGTCGTTGTTCGGCCAGTTGGGCTACCAAGTCCACACTTACAGGAATCTCTCGCTCCAGGTAATGTTCGGCCAGTTGGGCTACGAGGTCCACACTTACAGGAATCTCTCGCTCCAGGTAATGTTCGGGCCAGGGCTACGAGGTCCACACTTACAGGAATCTCTCGCTCCAGGTAATGTTCGGGCGAGGGCTACCAAGTCCACACTTACAGGAATCTCTCGCTCCAGGTAATGTTCGGCCAGCTGGGCTACCAAGTCCACACTTACAGGAATCTCTCGCTCCAGGTAATGTTCGGCCAGTTGGGCTACAACTGTGGGATTTGTCATAAATGTTCAAAGTTTAGATTCGAGGAAATTCTTAACTTGTAAAAAATGTCCGCGAAACATGTGGCGAGTATTATACAGATCTAACTGTCCACTCATTTACTCACCTCAGTGGTCGCACGGTCTAAGGCATAACTCTTGCGACATCAAGACTGTGAATGATGAGATCAGGGTAGTTTTTCAATTATAGTTTTCCACTCTCCCTCCACACAGATGCGGGCACTTTTCCTCTAAATTCCTCATGTGTAACACATACTCCATGGCGCTCGGAACTCTAGAAAGCGAATGCCAAATTATTGTTTGTGCTTTGGCTCTTAGTTTTGTCCAAACATTATGTCTGAATAAACAGCACGATAGCTAAAAATATTAACGTTATAAGTTAAAAAACATTAGGGATGGGATTTTTGAATTTCTTAGGATATTCAAGACAATATCGGATTAAAATTTTATTGTTGTTATATTTCAAATTTGGAAATAATTGTATTATAACTCAGTAGTTAAAATAAGGAAGGTAAAGTGTTATTAAATCTTTCAACACTTTCTGCCCCGACCTGTGTTACTATTTGTATCCTCTATTTATCCTTATGATCATACATCTTTCCAAGATCTGGATTCGAACCTGAGATCTACAGATAAAATGAAGATCCAGATTGGACACAACTCTATTTTAGGAGCCAGAACATTCCACAGGAGTGGTTCTGTAATCGTTATTGTGTGCGCGGCAGGAGATGAAGAAGAGGATCGTAGAGTTTGCGCAGATGCAAAGCCACGAGAACGTGGACTCGTGCGTGGTCTCCATCTTGAGCCACGGGGAGGCTGACGGGGACGTCAGAGCGACCTACATCATAACCGCTGACGGTGAGAAACTGTCGACCGAGTGGGTCATCGAGCAGTTCAAGAACCAGAACTGCCCTCTCCTGGTGGACAGACCGAAGATATTCCTCTTCCAGAACTGCAGGTAGAGTATAGTGATGGTCGAGAGGTCCAGGGGGTCGGACTCACACTGTACTAGGCTGCTAGTGATGGTCGAGAGGTCCAGGGGGTCGGACTCACACTGTACTAGGCTGCTAATGATGGTCAAGAGGTCCAGGGGGTCGGACTCACACTGTACTAGGCTGCTAATGATGGTCAAGAGGTCCAGGGGTCGGACTCACACTATACTAGGCTGCTAGTGATGGTCAAGAGGTCCAGGGGTCGGACTCACACTGTACTAGGATGATGGTCAAGAGGTCCAGGGGGTCAGACTCACACTGTACTAGGCTGCTAGTGATGGTCAAGGGGTCCAGGGGGTCGGACTCACACTGTACTAGGCTGCTAATGATGGTCAAGAGGTCCAGGGGGTCGGACTCGCATTGTACGAAGCTTGGCTTCAAAACAAATGTCAGCTTTGACTTTGCTTGGAAAAAATAATCTGGCTTCAACAATTACGTAGCTTTGTCCTTCAAAATATTGTGAGTTAAAATACCCAATTTGTCATCTAATCCCATTCAGAACTTTATATTTCCAGTCATTGCAAGACGCTCTGTACGAATAATAACCACAATATCATGTTTTTTAAAGCATAAAACAAGGAACATTCAAACTTTGTAATATTTCCTATTCGAGTTTGTTTGGAATTGACAGAGTAGACTTTGCCCTCGTCTATTGAATAGTAACTACCAGATTGTCTGCTGTGTCACCAAAGTCACTAAAACGTTACTAATTACAAAAAAGGTCATGAAAGTCCCTGAAAGTCACAAATTTACAATATTTTTGTCTTAAAGTCAAGAAAATATTTTTGTTTGAATTTCCCGTGCATCGTAACGCGGACGCGTGAAAAGTCGTGCCACCCCACTACCCATGATGCCACGCGCTGGCCACAAGTTGCCTGATTGTTTATACCAGGATAATGTTCCCCATCTAGTTAATGTTTAATGTCACGTGAGAGTGCGTTATACCTATATATGCGTTATATAATGCAACCATTTACCGAAAGAGTTTTGTGGTCAAAAAAGTCACCAAAAAGTCACTAATTTTTGTTTCTCCAACTCACTAGACACCCTGACTACAGTAGCCCCATGACTTCTTTGGTGCTGACTGACAACCCACAGCTGAGAGCTGACGGCTTTGAAAAGTTACCAGGCAAAATTATGTATCCCTACGCTGAACCATATGATCTGTAAAAACATGTGTTTAGCAGCTGTCAATTCTGACAGCACCAAAGAAGCCACGGGGCTACTGTACACATGAGTTGATCAGACCACTGTCTAAATAATGATAATGATAATGATAATGATAATGATGATCTATTTAATGCCATCCCCCCCCTCCCCCACCCCTCCTTGGGATGTTTTGTTATCTCTTGAGGCCCCAACTAGGGTCCACACTTACCGGAGTGACGCTAGGATTGGTTCCAGGGGCACCGAGACTGACTATGGGATGAAGCTGACAGGCGGGGGCAGGACCCAGTTTGATGGGATCCCCAACAAGCGAGTGCGTTCCTCGTACTCGGACATGCTCATTGCTCACTCGACTCTGCCGGGTGAGTTCACATGCTCGTCTCATGTTACACACACACACATGACAGCACATCGATAGTTCATGTGTGGGTTGCGAGGTAAAACTTGATAAAATGCTACTGAGAAATTTAATACTCGGTATTTCACTTTTCTTGATTTAGATCTGAAATAATAATATTATTATTATTATTATTATTAGCACCGTGCCTTGGGGTAAGGTGTCAGACTTCTGTGCTGGCGGCCGGGGTTCAATCCTCGGTCCAGGCACAGATTTATTTGAATACCAAACCCTTCCTTCACCTCTGACAAGACATCTTGTGAATGTGGGGAAAGCCAGGCCTCCACCGTGGTTCGGATCCCACGTTAAACTGTAGGTCCTCCATTTCATCTCACAATCACCCTACCATTTCACATTAGCGTAAGTGCGTATAACCCGAACGGGTAGTAAGACGCGGTGCTAATAATAATAATAATAATAATAATAATAATAATAATAATAATTCACATTAAAATTGACATAGAATTGACATAGTTGACTATTATTTGCATAGTAGAGGTCAAGTAATAAATGTCATATATAACATATGTGTAATACAGTCTAAATGCTACAATAAACTTTAAACATATGTTGATATTAGTTTTAATGCCATAAAACTACGTCCTGTGATATTTCGGTGTTCTTACTAAAAACCAATAGACGTTCCAAGTTCGCAAATTGTGTTTCCTTCATCCAAAGTAAAATAAATGTTTATAGCGGTCATATTATCACCTAAGGTTAATATTTGAATTCAATGATTTAGTTGTATTCTTTCTATTCATACATTTAAATTTGAGGTTTTCAGGGTTGTAGAGTTGGTACGTCAAGACTTGGACTCCTTCATTAGTTGCTAAAGTATATTAATTAGTAATTACAGTAGGCCCATGGCTTCTTTGGTGCTGACTGACAGCTCACAGCTGACTTCCAACAGTCAACAATTAGGTATATTCCTAAATTTTGACTCTCAGAAGCGACAGCTGATAAACACATGTTTTGCAGATCATATGGTTCAGCGTAGGGGTACATTAATTTGGTCTGGTAACTTTTCAAAGCCGTCAACTGTCAGCTGTGAGCTGTCAGTCAGCACCAAAGAAGCCATGGTGCTACTGTACAAATATTCTATAGTAAAATGCTGCAATACAGTTAACTTCATGTGAGTTTATATTTAAATAAATATGTCAAACTAAACCCCAAATATTGGTTCTAAATAATGAAGAAGTTTAAAATGAAAATGCTAGTTATAACATTACAAGTGCATTGTTCTGTTTCAAGGCTACACGTCCAACAGAGACATATATCGCGGCACGTGGTTCGTGCAAGCCATATGCAAGATATTCATGGAACACGCGCACGACACCGACGTGGAGGATATGCTCAAAATGGTGAGTACTCGGGCCTTGCTCATTACTCGACAGTCGGTATTAGATGTTTTCACTGTTAAACAGAGATAATGTACAGAAGTCATGTAGTCGTGTAGTGTTGAAGAGGTTTTCCTATATTTGTTTTTTAATTGTTCCAGGTTGACCAGAAGTTGGCAAACAGCGCCTCCGAAGTTCACTCCATGCAAACTTCTTGTTACGAGAACCGCGGGTTTCGTCGTAAGTTCTATTTCAACCCTGGGATCTATTCAGACACCGAACAACATCAACTATGAAACAAACAAATATTCTAACAGAAACTATTTTTATACGCGTGATTAAATATTTAGTCTAATAATATTATATATATAGGTTATTTTATACTTTTATAAAATTTAAAATGTTAGTAAATAACATGATAAATGTTTTAAAATCTGTAACACTATTTATACAATTTAATACTCTGTAATTTTTATTAATTTTATAGGAATAGACTAAATTTAAGTTACAATTTCATGTGTTATAAGTCATTCGGCTGAATCGACATTTTTTTTTTCGTTTTGAATAATATTTTTTGCTGAGCCTAATTTCTAGTTTCCCCAAAACTTTTTTTTTTTTAATCAAATACGACATCTCTAAAATTAGTCGAGACTGAGCCCTCATGTTGAACTCAGTAAAGTTGGTAAAACCACGTCTTGCGGTATTTGGGCGCCTCTATCTATTGGCTCAGAGAGAAACCCCCTCTTCGGTGGGCGCACACACACTAAATAAGGCATCAATCTCGTCTGGGCTTGAATCCTCGCTGACCATACCCCTAAATGATTTCCCACTATTCCTCCACACACATGCGGGTACATTTCTTCTGTTGTTTTATTTCCAAACGTTATAAAGCTCCCACTAGGAGCAAGTAAGATTGCGTCGTGCCAGGAGTAGAATATCACCTTGTGTTGGTCAGAGCGCTGAGGAGTTCAATGAGAGGACGGTAGGACGACATCTACTGTCGTGTGTTCATACGTCAAGTCAAGGGAACTGTATTTTGTAGACGACACTATTTACTTGATATCTGGTGCGAATTACCCGCAGTTAGCCCTGACCGAGGTATGAACCAACTACAACTAGAAGTGTGAGTTCTAGTGAGTGATTGTTATTATATTGCGTCTATTCGGATACAAGATATTGTTTACCTTAAATTCAAAATATATATATTTAGCACCGCGTCTTACTACCCGTTCGGGTTGTACACTTTTAAGTACTAATTACACTAATGGATTAGGAATTGGGAAGGTTGAATTAGAGGAAGTGAACCCGCATTTGCGTGGATGGTAGAGTGGAAAACCGTTTAGGAAAAACCACCCCCAGTTCACCCGACCGAGATCTCCCCGTCCTCAGCAGTCGAGCTCAACACGACAAGCGCGTTAGCCAACTACGCCACCGAGGCGGGTAATTCAAAATAAAATGTTATAATAAATGGTAATTATATGTTCCAAACTTAGGAACATCGTGATATTTCCGTATGGATATAAAGGTAATATATTATTTGAAAGAAGGTTCTAGAGGGGCGCGTGAAGTGACGTGGTTTCGACAACGAAGTTCCTCCAAAAAATTAAAGCAATAATACAAATTCATTTCATACAGATCTTAAGATATCTTCTAGTGATAACTGGTTTTATAAATTTAGGTTAAATCTGTTAAAACATTTCGTTAGTTATAATTAGTGTCTAAAATTAGATAAATATCCCATAATATATCCCCCACCCTCCCCCCCGAATCGCCATGCCCTTAACTAAATTGTATGTTCTAATCCTAATCTTTGATAGTGTTTTGTGACCTCATATTTTCCTATTTTATGAAATTTGATTTTGGTGCTCAATTTTAGCAAATGATTTGCAATGTTGGCAATAAACTGTGCAATTATTAAACGTTTCTATCTAGACCTATAAGAAAGTACAAGTTAGCAAAATAAGGTCTACTTTATACAAACAGATGAGTTATGGTTGTTTGTAACCTCAAATACCTCTTTTTTTGTGAATTATAAAATATAGAAAAGGGGCAAAAGGGTTCTAAGTGATTGTAAAAACTACTGCTGGGTAAAATGAGAGTAAGAATCATTAAATATATTTGCCCCTATATTTTGTTGAGAAGTCAACCGGGTTGTGTTATATTTTGTTACCACTTGTTTTATGGTTTGGGACGTTCATTAATTACAAAAGATTAAAACACGAGTACTAGTCATGTTCCGGTACACAAATAACGTGTAACATGGACTGTTACTTCCTGTTTGGGTCATGTGCTTTGTAATTAGCGAACTTTCCCTTGGTTTTTATATAAATATTGTAATATGTAATATTAGTCTATTGTGTAATGTTTTAAACTATGAGTAGTTTCCATTTTGTAATCAAATGTTTTGGTGGTGTGCTCTAGGCCTCCAGACATTGTTTATTGTAGTTTTTTAGTCCATTAGTGTCAATATCACACTGCCAAGTGTATTTTAAATTGAATTTTGGTATAATTTATATATTTGTTACATGTACCACAGAGAGGAATGCATTTAAATACTGTACAAACTCTTAGTACAAATAAGCACATTTTAACTCTACGCTCACAGAGACATCTGTGCTTGGCTCTTGACATAATCAACTATACCGATATTTCATTAGATGTGTGAAGATATATATACTTTTGATTATTTAACGATGATTGCTAGAATGAAGACTAAAACAAATAAAAATTAAAGAACTTAATAAATCGTTCAGTGGAATTTGAATGTCTCAGCTTTGGCTTTTCTTGGAAGAATTCCGACTTTTAATGATTTTAAAGAATCACCAAAAATACATCGACGCCACAAATACATGTTTGTTGGTAATATTTGTAATTTGGTTTTTAACCACAAATATTCCTTTGCCCTCATTACAAAAATATTGTTTTATGAGTGGGTGGTGTATATAAATCAATTTCACACATCATTCAAAAATATACCACAAGGGTAACCGACATCCCCCTCCACAAAAAAACCTTTAACGCTCAAAGTTTATCATTCATTTTTTGTTTTTCATGAGTAAGTACTGTATTTGACTCAAAATTTGTGTCTAGGAAATCTGTTAAATGTGTTTTATATATTTTTAGGCAGGATAAAATATTTGGTTGGATCCAAAATGATCTTCTGATGAATTTTCAAAGTTTTGTGTTCTATGTAATCAAATTAAAGTGCAGTGGCGTGGTTTGACAGATACGTCAAACGACACGCAATAGTGACGCAATAACATCAGACGTCTGTCGCCTGGCTCGAATTTAACAGACCTTCTAACTTTATTTTGTTTGGGTGATGATAATCGGTTTATGTCATTTAATTGATAAATGTTACAATGCACTGCCATGTTCTGTCAGGTAAAAGTACTTAATGGAACCACAAACCACTTGTCAGTTTGTAATAACTCTGAAGAGTTAGGAAATCAGTGGTGCAGGTTCTTACATGAATAAAACTGTTTTTATTGGATTTGAAATACTGGACGCAAGTACTAGATATTTACTGTACTATACAATAGACCAATAAATGTTTTTTACTTGATTTAAGTATTAGTTATTGACAGTTAACCTTACAGTTCAACCAAGAGCATCAGTCTACTCTCCTGACCTGATGAAGCTGTCTGTGACAGTGAAAGCTTGTCGTGTTTTTTAGTGTTACATCTAAACAATTTCTACTCCAGTATCACCCAGGTAAGTGTGCTGGCTATCCCTCCTAATTTAAAGTAAGGGTTATCTCATTGGTTAAAATATGTATTACATTTGTAAGAAGGTACAGGAAAGGTGGACAAACACAATATGGCCTTTACAATGAAAAGAAGAACACAGTTCACACTTTACACTGCTGCCAATGGACAAAGAGGTAATGGTTGCCTCTTAAAGAAAATTGATAGTCACCGTTTGTCCCCCTTTTATATGTTTCTATCCACCTTTCCTGTACCTTCTTACAAATATAACACAATTACCTCATTGGTTAAAAGAAAAATCAGTTACCTGATTTGGTGGTCACATGGTCCAGGTGCTGGATATTAAATTGTCATAGATCGTGAGATCGGGGTTTAATCTCGGTCGGTTGTTCTTCTACTCTACACACAAATGCGGGTGCACTTCCTAATTCCCCAACACTAATGTCACTACTAATTAGTACATAGGCAGACACAATGTTTGGAGAAAGTCAATTCAATCCATTTGACATGGTGTTCTATTTAGTGGGCTCCATTCAACTGGGGGTAGAAATCACAGAAACAAACTCAGAGGACTAGTCGTGTTTATTTGGGCGAAACATACACATTTATACACAGTGAGCTGCTCTGTTTGAGAGACAATTACACAAATACCTGTTCATTGGTTGGATAACTGTGCCCAGAACTCCAACAGCCGGCTAGATAGAGGTTTGTCAAATCTAACTCTTGTATTGAATACAACCTTTTTATATTTTAGACTTTGATAAATCAAGTTACCAAATTAAAGTAGTGCGACTTGGAATAAAGAAAAACAGTTGAAACTGAAAAACACGTGTTTTAATTTGTGGTAAAAATTTGACACGAGCCTAAGTGAGAAAAGTGACCCCGTTTGCTTTCGATGTGTTTTTGCTAGAAAAAAAACAAACTATATTAATGCGCTAATCTGAGCAGTCAATCGACAGTAAGTGAAATTCAATTTCCACAGAAAGGGCCTTTTTTTCTTTTAAAGTAATTAATGATAACATCAAACTTGACATCTGTATATCACATGACTAGGTGTATGAAAGTAGATCTAGGGACTGTTCACTCGGCAAACGTATCGCAAACCGGCTGTTGGAAGACGAAACAAATCGATCGTTCATAGAAAGTGGCAAGCTTTGCATTTGATTTTATTACAATATGAAGAGTGGTCCCTTTAAATGAACTTATTTTTTAAATCTAGAATCAATATTCACCGGTATAGTCACACCCAATGCTCAGAGACATCATTCACTAACAAAAAACATATATACATACATATATTAAAAATTGCACATTTCACAACCAGATAAACACATTAAATAAAGAAATCTTTTATTTAACAAAAATAAGTTTATAACCAAATAATAGACATATATTTAATCAAATTAGATTCCACCATGATCAAAAAACTCACCGGTCTGTCGGATGACTCGCTAATTGAAATATTAAAAGAGAAAAAGAAAATACTCTCTCAATTGAAAGTTGATCAATTTAATATCAAGTTTGCAATCATAAGATGTCAGAAAAAAACACATAAAAATGACAGCCTTACCTTGACATATTACACTATGACATACTCTCTACCATAGTGTAATAATGCAAGCCAGGGCAAACAAATACACACGGTTTGAAATCAAGAATTATTATTGACCTTCACAACGGATTCAAACCAAACAAAATAGGCAACCGGGTTTATTTTCAAAGTGTAAGACAAAGTTTTGCAATTAAAAGTGAATCTAGAAACTTCAACCGATACATCCAAATAAAGTATTTATTATATAGCATAGAATTTATAAAGCAATAATAGCATAATTATATTTGGAAATTTAACATCAAACTGAACGTGTCTGGAATATATGGAATATTTTATAGAGATTTTTAAACTAAATGTGTGTTCCGATAAATATATATATAAATATTTAGCACCGCATCTTACTACCCGTACGGGTTATACGCTTTAAGTACTAATTACTCTACTGGATTAGGAATTGGAGAGGTTTAATTAGAGGAAGTGAACCCGCATTTGCGTGGAGGGAGAGTGGAAAACCATTTAGGGAAAACCACCCCAGTTCACCCGACCGAGATTCGAACCTCGATCTCCCCGTCCTCGGCGGTCGAGCTCAGCACGACAAGCGCGTTAGCCAACTACGCCACCGAGGCGGGTTGTTCCGATGAAGAATCGGAAGATTTAAAATGAGTAATATTAGTTTCAATTTATAAAGAGATGTGATTCTCCAAGAAATGACCAGCAGTCCCTCATTCGAAACTTAACACACACATTAGTTTGTTTGCCAACTTTACAAAATGATAACCAAACTATTATTGATGGAATAAAAGAGGCACAACCGGTAATATAGTAAAACATAATTTGGTATTTTAGTATTTCTTGTAAACAAAATATATATATTTTTTATTTCGAGAGGTTTCTCAAGTTCACATTTTCGTTTCAAAGTTAAGCCAAATCAATGTATAAATATTTTTATAATTATATAATAATAAGAAAATGTATTCAAAGTTTAATTTTAAACATTAATTCAAATAGATTTTGTCTTAACCTGATGAATCACCTTGGCTAGCATTTGGTCATTAATAATTGTAATATGTACAGAGTTATAAAAATTAAATATTAGTTTGTAGAGAAGTGCGAGGTTTACTTTATCACTTCGAAACAAAATCAAATAAAATGAGATATTTCCAAAGTCAACGCAAAGTTAGAATTTTTATAAAAACACGTTTGGTGTTGGATAAACATATTTCACTTTACAGAGCGATGCGATATTCCAAACATATTTTTTCTAAAATGACAAATTAAGTTATCACAAAATGTAATTTAAAAAAAGGTTTATTAACTTAATATTTTTTGTGCAGCTTAGTAATTGTCGAATCCATAATTTTATAAGTTGAAATGAAATAATATTCGAAACCTGGCACACCTCTATTAGATTGACAATCATTTTTATAGCAAAGCTTCGAAGTCTTCAAAGCCAGAACTCATGTTTTGGGCCCCAAGTTGAAATTGACAAATATATGTATCAAAGTTGAAGCTTCACAGATCCTTATTTATTTCAAAACAAACAAATCTAGAGTTAACGCATGGCCGCTGAGACTAACTTAACTTGTGCTTCAACGAAATATTGAGAGATGTTTGCTGGACTCGGGCCCAGAGAACATGCTCGTCCGATGGACAACTTACTTCACGCAACAAACTGAACGTGGACAAATGCAAAAACTCAGAATTACAGCACATTTAAACAATTAAGTTTCAGTTGACATAAACTCTATAAAAAAAACAACAATAATTTCCAAGCACCTACGACGACAAAGGAGTTAGAAAAAAAACATTTCAATCCCACCAAGTGAGAAAAACATAATTAATTTTACGATTAGAGTCGAAGAATTAGGTAACATCAATTACAATAGTACATGGACCAGTTTATTTCAGTATAATATTTGTAGGAAGTGATGTATCAGCGTTCCTTAGAGAATACAAAAAGTATCGGTAATTAAAACAACCATTCGTTCTGTACATTTAAAACTGAGTTGCAGAAAGATCATACGCTACTGAAGCTCAGTGTAGAATGTAGTCCTCTAACGCAAGTTGTCGTAGTACAGAGCGATACATACATACATTTAACAGAATGTTTCCTATTCTTGAAGTGTTAAAGGCGGACTTGCGATTGTGGTTCTTTGTGATTGGCTGGAAGCGCTACAGAAACTAAGATAAATTGATTCATCACCTAAATCTTCTTGAAGTGACACAATTATTACCTTTACATGTTGAACACGACGCAACTGGGACAGCGGCACGATTAAACCGCGGTACACTTACAAACACACGCGTTTCATTGGCCAAATCAATGTTCAAAATAACAATTCTTCCTCCACTTAAATAAAGTAAGCATGAGAAGTGCCGAAAGAGGAAACTTTCATCAGATGTAATATCCGTTCACGATAGGTTTTTACCTGGATGACAGTTCGGAAATCATATGTTTAGGTTTTGGGTTGCCAACACTTGAAAAAGATCACAGTTTTGTTATAAATGTAAAGATCTTTAATTACCTGTTATATTTTACATTTAAAATAACGCAAACTTAAGTTTTCTCATACTGTTTAATTTTTTTTAAATAATATATTTTTATCCACATCGAAACAATATTTTAAACATAATTAAAAGTACTTATTTTTCATTTTGGAATGTTACTGATTTTGTGTAATTTAGTGCACACATCAATACCTTTTAATATAAGCATCGTATTTACTTGCAAAAGAGAAAATTGTTCTCATTTTTTTACATACAATACATGATTTTATGATTATTTTATTGTATTTTGAAATATTTAACTGAATAAAATATTTTTATCAACTGCGTGTCCGCATCATTGTAAAAAACTTGTTTACCGTTATGTTCAATCATATGGTTTAGATTCGTCAGTCGCCATTTTGAGGCTTGAGTTTTTGTGAAAGTGGTGAGAATGAATATTTTTTTTAAAAGTGGAATAAAACTATAAATAAACTTTGTATCCGTCCTTAAATAAATATATAAATAATATTGACCTAAATTTACTGTGGTTAACTATCGCATTAATATATTACCATCTGTTTTTATTACAGTCATCCAAAGTGATAGATGCCAGCTGTTGGCGTAGTGATATATTAGGGACTACTTCTAGTAACATTTCGAGCTGTCATCCAGGTACATGTCTATTACTGTGGAAGTATTCGTCACGTTTCAAATAGTTACCGACAAAACTTANAAAAAAAAAAAAAAAAAAACACAGCTTCTATTTTATATTTTACTCCAATACACCATTTTGAAGTGTCCAAGTTTAAAAAATAAATTATCGAGATGGTAAATTGCTAAACAAGAAGTAACACAAAGTCCTTTGCCAAAATAATAATATAAATATTTAGAGAAACCTTCATACAGCTTTCATTTTGTTTACAGGGTTTAATTACTTGAACCTGTGTAGTAATGTTAGAAATATATACCTAAGAGATAAAAAAAGAAATTATTTTAAAAGCACGAGAGAAAGACTTAACATATTTAAATCCCATAAAATATATTCCTGATTTAAATAGTTAATAAAAATAGAATTTTTTTAAATTCAAAACATCAAAAATATCAAAGTTAAGTGTGTACAAGCTTTTTAAAAAACATATATTCTTATTACAATTTTTTATGTTCAAGGTTGTTTAAGTTTATGTAACAAAATGTGAACGCTGTACCTGTTGGATCTAGGTCAGATAAGGACATATAAGTGACTGGGCTGCGATCTCGCCCGTAATGTTCCAGCACCGCAAAGAAACAAAGCCAAACGGCCAAATTGACTCTCTGTTCAAAACAAATGGCCTGATTCAAACGACACATTTAAAATGCCTTTTAGTAAAAACTAAAATGTCATTTTGGGTGCAGACAGCGTAGCTAATGTTTGTGCCGTAAAGATGTAGATTCGTGACAAGAGACAGCGTGATGCGCTTCGCGGCACCCGGGAAATGCGGGGAACAATATTGATTTATCTTAAACTCCACTCCACAAATTAAAAGTTATTAAATTATATTAACTTTCAAATCAAAACAAAGATGATACAAAATAATCTCTTTATATTGAAAAAAAATAACATTTATTATTCAAACCAATAACAACTAAACTATAATTAATATTTTCATGCACAAAAACGTCATGGAAAAAACAAAAAAAATATGATTTATAAAGATATCCAAAATACACACAAATACCAAACTTACAAATTTCTATTTCAAACAAGAAAAAACAGAGAATGCCAAATAAGTTTTAGCAGACAACTAAGTTCAAAAATGTTCGAGCAAAGACTTTTAATCACAGAACCATCAGCCATGTTGAACACGACACACAATAAGCTGCCAAAATGTTTAAACTTTTCTTTTTTACTTAAACATATTTTAAGACATTCAGATCATAAAATAAATATAATTCATTCTATTTTGTAATTTAAATTAGAAACAATAAAATATTTACATTATTGCATAAATTTGAGAAAGAACAGAGTCAACAAAGTCACAAAAATCAAATATCTTGAGTTGATCTTGCTCGATAAAAAAAACCAGTTATTTATTTAGTTAAACGGTCCGTGGAGTTATTCCTTCAATTCCGACAGTGATATATCACTAATTTATCCTTTTGTATCAATTTATATTTTAATCATATCTTAAAATATAATTTCAATTATTGGACCTCCTAATTACACCATTAAATACGCTTATTTTATGTACATATTTTAAATATTTAATTACCTAAGAATTTGAAGTAAAATGTGCATTTAAGCCTTTAGAACAATTAATTCTATAATTAGCATATTGTTGAGAGTTGTATTTAATTAGCGTATGTTCGTTAAGAGAAAGTTTAAATGTATCTAAATTGATTGTTTACTAATTAGATCCAGGATTAAGCGGCTCATTGGCTATATTTTACTTTTTAATTGATTCTATTCCGTGGCAAGCAAATATTAATTCCCATCATGCAACTTCAGGTGAGAGCGGGGTGTGACAACCTCCATTCGGCGTTCGGCACACCACGTGACAGGGATACAAACACGATCTGGTCAATGCTGTGAAATGACCGAACTGAAGCCAAGCCAAAGTTTGAGTCTTTCGATTGTTTTATCACGAATATGTTGTGCATATTTACATAACTTTAGCAACAAGATATCATATCAGAGGTTTAGTTGCAAACATTTACAGATTTAATCTAAAATTGACCTACTACAATGTGCACTTTGGCCGCCAATATTTATATTGGTTAACTTTGTAACTTTCCTGAGTGACTTCAAAATCGACAAATATTCAAAGTTAAGTCACATATTTTAAAGCTTCGCACGATTCTAAAACCAGTCGAACAATTTAGTCCTAATAAATACCACTAACTTTGATAGATTAATATTTCTCTAATGCAGAGTTTAACATATTGCACCAGGGGAACAATTTCTACAAATAATTAGATTAAAAACTGGTTTATGTGCATAATGGCTGCGGTGGGCCTTCTTGCCTTCGCTGATCACACTATGACCTTATGTTACCATAGTGGAACCAAGAAGGTTCAGTCTGGTTTTAATAGGAAGCCCGCTAATTGAGAACTAGAAACCAATGTTGCTACAATGGCCGGGATGAAAGTATACCGTGATCCTAAGGAAGTATTATTGGAAGTTTTTGGTAGCTCGATAACTAATAAACGAAATAAAACACATTTCTATGATGCCAAATTTGAGTGATTTTCAATAAATGTCGAGGTAGAAAGTGGGCTTCATATAAAAACCAGGGTTCAAGGTCACTGCCCTCGGGGTTATGTTTGTCAGTACTACAATAACTGTCTTGAGACTCAAATTGTGAGTTTGAGACTTTAGAAGGAGCTCAAGTTTAGAGTGAACTTTGTATGCTCGGCAAGTTAGAGCTGTCCGCGAGTCTGGAGATGGCCGACGCCTCTCTACGTGTCTGGAGGATGGTTGTGAATCCAGACGTGTTTTATTTTCATTACCTATCTGTTGTTTATTTGAATAGTCGAGTCTTACAAGTATATATCTATTGCACTCAGACTCAACTCAGTCGAGTTTGACCCGGAATGAAAGAACTCGAGTTTACAGATCCCAAGTCTTAACCTAATTTAACTAACGAATCTGTTCCAACTGAGAGTAAGTACTACACAGAGCTGGATAGCGCGAAGAAAGTTATCAAGCTTGCTTTATAGCGCGCCGACTCGTCGGAACCAGTAACGATACGAGACGTGAAACGTCTGACCCGACTATTTACCTGATGTAGGAGAAATCTTTGCTAATGGAAGTGGCCTCTGTGGCGTTACCTTCCAGCCCGGCCATTTCCGCCGCGGCCGTCTCCACCGCCACCCTCCTGAAATAGCGCTCCTTCCCTTTACAAGTGTAGCGCTTCTCGTCAAACCCAAAATAAAGGCCTAGTACTATATTCAGGGCAGAGCCGTCGTACCGGTGGCAGCCCGAGTACCGGTACTGAGGTTTTTTGTTGAAACGGCAGCCACCGGATTGTGCGCCTGGAGAACAGAAAAACACCAACCTAAGCACGCGCAAAACTTGAAAATTTCAAATTTGAATATATTCCAAATTCGGACTCAAGTGAATTTAATTGAATATTCCAATTCAAAAATCAAACTTTTTAAAGGAGTTATCATAGATCCTAACGCACACACTCACCAATGGGCAGGATACAATCCTGCGTGAGCGCGCACTGGACCCAAGGCAGCATGATCTTGGTGTGAACGCCCTCGACGTTCACCAGGAGCAGCGCGCTAGCCTCCACCATGGGCAGAAACAAGAAGCTCTCGGCCGTGGTCTGGAAGTAATCAAACATCTTGGGGTGCGTGAGGGAAGAGGTCGGGTGGTAGGTCGCCCAGCTCACCACCCCGCCCTCCTCGGTGGCCTGCTTGACCAGCGGCTCGAGTTGGCCCGACAAGAGTCGGTGATCGCACTCCAGGAACAGCACGACCCCCGCCTTGTTCAGAGCGTCCTGGGGACAGTGGGGAGGGAAGACAGTACTCTCCTGATCGGCAACTCTATCATAATAATGAGGGACTATCCCCACTAAAACGCATTAACAATAGTTTCGGCTATTTGTTTCATTAATATATGCAAACCTTGTACAATTATAATATAATTGTCGAATGGCTGCTAAATTGCCAACTACCGAGTCGCTAATGGCTGCGTTGTCTGATGGCTTTGATCTTTGATAATCACATGTTTATAAGCTGACGACTTCCGCACGTCCATCTTAGACTCCGCCTTAAATTATGAGTGAAGAATGACCCTGGGCATGGGAGAGACCCTGGATAGCTCAGTGGTAAGAGCATTGGCTTACTAAGCCGAAGGTCCCGGGTTCGATTCCCGTGTCCAGGTGTCATTTTTCAATTTTCAGAACATGATATCTATTATAATCGATTCATCAATTAGCACTTCCTATCAATTTACCAAACACAAGTTTACGTTATAAAGGATAGCCAGCACTTTTCTGAGTGAAATTGTTCTGATAAAACATTAATAAATACACAAAATACATTTTAATAAGATATTCAGTGCCACGTCTACATCTTTTTCAGGTTGATATCTAGCGAAGTTTGACCTAATTTCCAGCCCAGCACCTCTCGGCCGACTACGAAACAAATATGTCGGATGGTGGTGTGACGTCGCGGTACCTGAATGACTAGAGGTCTGTACGCGTGGAGTCGGTCCTCCTCCACGTGAGAGGGAAATAGCTCCAGGTCAAAGTTCACAACCACACATCGGCTGCTGTTACAGTTGGCTTGAAGCTGTCGTGTGGAGACAAACAAAACATTGCGTTAAATTTATCTTTGGAATGCACACAATATAAACATTCAACTGTCTTTATTTTAGCTAGCAGTTCTGAACGGCGCGCTCAAGGATATATTGACACATACTGTGTGAGCTTGAATCAATATCTCCATCCTCAAAGTTGATGGGACCCTGTTCTTTTTTTTGACTTTTACTCCCTTTATTTGGTTTCTCACGGCGCGTACCATTGGAAATAACTGCGCGTACCACATCTTGCAACCCAATTGATCTATCAGCACGTTCATTACTAAGCTACAGATGAGGAAGGTTAAAAATCAGTGGAAATGTGTTTACGATTGCTTTGAGGGAGAGCATTTAACCATTCAAGTAAAACTACCCTCAGTACAGCTGATCAGCGCGATGAACTAACTTCAGCCATTCATTACTATCTGTGCCAATAGCTGTGCCGAGTATCGGTCTTTCATTACTAGCTGTGCCAAGTACGGTCTTTCATTACTAGCTGTGCCAAGTACGGTCTTTCATTACTAGCTGTGCCAAGTCAAGCCTTTGGAATTTAAAAGGAATATAGCCCGCTTCAGTGGCAGAATGGTCTAAGAAGGTGTCACTCTCGTGCTACGACTGACATGTCAAGAGTTCGAATCCCCGTCGAGCCTAATGTGGGTGGTTTCTCCTAAATAGCTTCTAGCTCTCCTTCCAAGCAAATGGGGGTGTTATTACCTCTAAAACGCTTCCTTCCTCATCCCTATTACTTAGAGTAACTATCATATAACCTGAACAGGTAGTAAGATGCGGTGATTAGAACAAATGAACGTATGAAATATTCTCAAAGCAGAATCAAAGTTTTAATATTTTTTGGCGTGGTTTGAACAGAATCGGTATTATTATGTGCCTCTTTATATAACAATATATAGCAAGATTGTTTTAATCTGTGTGCAGCGTACATAACATCTACGGTGGATCCACTCACCATCTGCAGCCCATACTGGCTCACACCCAGGTTGTATATCAGCGTGGTGTGGTTGGGGAGGAAATGGGCCGTGTTGCGGGCCAAACCAACGCCTTGCTGCTCTTGACCGTCTCTAACCTGGACAACAAACCAAACACAAACAAACACACTCGAGATCAGATGTCGGTCAGCCTGTTTAGTGCCGCTAGGACTGCCGTGGAACGTTCTCTTACCTGACATGACAAGAACAAGGCGCTATGGAAGGGACGAGTCTATTGGGGAGAGGAGGAGATTACATAACCGTGAGTTATATACCCTGTACTCATCACAAAACAGTGTTAATGGGAGAATCTAGTGCTGTTTCAGGGCACTAACTGGAAACTTAATGGGAAGAGACCATAGGGAAGATAACTTCCACCCCTGAGCTGATGACTAAGCTCTGCTTACGTAAGTAATTATTATTGGAAGCGAAGTGTTCCTCCACACGTCCCCGGGGAACTGTCTGGGCTGCTCGACGAACCCAAGAAGTGTGAGGTACTTGTCATCTGCCACGAGCCGCTTCTCTTCCGCATTCTCTAGATTCTCCTGTAATTGTGGAAAACCCGCACTCAGCACTCGAACACAACAGTAGCGCGCTCTTTCTTACAGTAACACCACCAAAACATTTGCAACGTGGCTCCAATGGCGGGCGAGGGCAGCGTTTTCCAAACTGTACTCCACGGAGGCAGTTTTAGAATATTCTGTATTTGTTTTTCATAACATAAAATAACATTAGTAAAAAGTGTTGCCAATTTTTTCTAATCTGAATAAATGACATTCGCCAAAGGAGCAGCTAAAACATGTGAGATAGTTACGTCTTTTCAAATGTTCATAATATTAGTATACAACATGCTATGAGGGCCCCAGCTCGTATTACAAGGGCTCCTTCGGTCTAAAGAGTTTGGGAACCTCTGGCTTGGTGGGGGGGAGAGCACGATGTGTGTGAGCTTGAAGATAAACACAAGCGTGCACACTTACGGCTGGCCACTGAATCTCTTACAACTGGAAGGCAGGGTTGCCAATACCGTAAGACATTAATCACCCTGATTACTTTGGAAAAGTGACTATTATTATTATTATTATTAGCACCGCGTCTTACTACCCGTTTGGGTTGTACGCACTTACGCTAATGTGTAATGGTAGGGTGATTGTGAGATGAAATGGAGGACCTACAGTTTAACATGGGATCCGAACCACGGTGGAGGCCTGGCATTCCCCACATTCACAAGATGTCTTGTCAGAGGTGAGTGACTAATAAAACATATCTATAACTATATATGAGTTTCCACACTGTTTCCAAATATACACCCCCCTCTAGAGTCAGGTCTTGTGATTGTTGTTTAAAACAGAATGATGTTTCAGCTGGGGTAGGTAGCGGGGAAGGATAAAAGACTTGTTCACATTGTTTACTTACTTTGAAAGTTTTGAGGTTGTGAAGTTGTTTGTGTGTTTCCGACACAATCGACTCTATTGTCGGACGTTTGTTCCCGACCAGGATGAGGAGGACGCTGGTGGCTATCACACACATCAGAAACAAGACAAAGGTTTTGGTCCTCATTGATTGATATCATATCCGTGACAGATATCCTTCACACTCGCCATGGAGTGACGAGGCCGCAGCGCCTGGAAACAACGCCACAGTTGTGATCCCCCCTCTGGCAAGTGAGCATACCGTGCAATACAACCCTTTTCTTCTTGCTATAAAGGTCATAGAACATGGTGTCTACTCAACTTGACCAACGAAATCCCCGACCTTTTCTCTGATCATTTCCTAAAATCCCCCACTAAAAAAGTATGTCACATCCTCCTAATTCGCACCCCCCCCCCTCTCCACCCTCATTTTTCTATTAACCTTTTTTATGAATAATAATAATACATTTTAAAATTTGAATATTTTTTAAAATTCGTATTAAAAATTGTATACTATTAATTAAAAATATATTACACAGCTACAAACAAAAATGACATAATTTACTGATATCTCATATTTTGAGTAAAATATCATTTTCCCGGATTTTTATTGCGATTTACCAAATTCCCGACTTATTCCCGTTTTTTCCCGATCACTTCAAATTCCCGGCCGATTCTTGATTTTCCCGGAATGGTAGACACCCTGTAGAAATACAAGTCGAGAGTTTGGCATCATTTGGGGTTGTTCTATCAAATATGTACTTTTTTTCCAACACGGATCAATTTCCGATATAGAGGGGCCTGCTCTTACCTATTTTTCACGATACTTCGTAAAAATAATTTGCTTTTCATAACATTAACTTTTATAAAGTGACAGTAAGGGTAGAGTTTCGTAAGAGAGGGGGGATTAGACGTATTTTCAAACCACCAGACACTTGACGATAAGATCTACTCTTAGAGCACTTTATGGGACTTAAATCCTGGCCCTGTGTTAGATTCAAACACGCTAGTGGACACTTACGGTCCAATTCTGATAAGAAGAAAATGTTCCTAGATCTACTTTCATATGCCAAGTCGTGGGGTCTGCAGCTGTCCCTCTCGACGGAACAGTGACGATGTTATCAATGTCGGCAACAATAACATTGTGTTTATAAGAGGCCCCCCCCCCCTTTTGCCCAACGGAGTGTAGGTGTACAAGTATTGTAATATTATTATCAGCCATTAGACCGGAGCCCGTAGAGAACACATCAATCGAGGGCAAAGCTATCTTGTGGATCAATGATCTTGCGTCGTTCGAGACAGTAACATAGCAAACAATGAAATGATGATGGTGATATCAACAAGCAACCATTTTGAGGTTAGGAAGACGAGTGACCCTTGATTTTGTGGCACAAGTTTTTCAATATTGAGCCTTTTTATATTATTTATTTAAAAACCCATCGAGATTGATGGGTCAGAAGAATATATGTTGTGGCCCATGGTTTGAACCCCATTGGTCTAAGGCGCCTGTTGTGGTAGGTTTCACTGGCCACGGAGAGAGTGAGACTCAAATATCACTTAGGTGTACCTATTGAGGGGTGATTTTTACTAAATTGTTTGCCTCTCTATCTGCCTTCACACAAATGGGGTTATATTTACTGTTAAGTCTACCTTACTCATAGTTTCCTTATTGATGTAAAGGTGGGGTTAGACCGGCTGTGTTATGGGTTAAAACCCATCCAATAAGACTCTGGGGACCATGCGACGGTTCCTCTGTAGCTGATACAAGGTTGAAACGAAATATTACTGTAAACTATAAGATCACTTGCGATTGAACCAGCTCCCTACTACAGTAGTCAAAGGAGAGCTGGATTCCTAAAATAGTTAAATTATTGGTTACACACATTAATTACATAATGGGTAGTCGGCTAACAAACCAACAGGAATGATTATTATTTAATTTATTTTCAATTATATCCTAAATTCGAGAGATTTGTTAGTTTGAGAATCATAACCAACTAGGGTTATGTATGAATTATTATAAAATTAACAACAGATTCCAAAATACTTAAATTAACTTGTTGATTTCAGTTTTTAGCTTACTTATTTTCTATATCAGCACAAGTTAGGTAATCACGAGAAGTAGAAAGCTTCATATCTAAGAATCACAACGCCCAAACTAGATAAACATTAGTCATCAGAGATTATGATATAAGATAGTTGCATGTAGCTAGACTGTTTTGTCCGAGAAAAGCAACGCATCCTAGCAACAAAGGTTACAACTAAATACATTAAACAAAATAAAGCCTTTGCAAAGCTATTTAATTTACTGGCTTCTTGTCTAAAGGCGATTTCTCACGTGTCATTTTAAATGATTAATTAAAAATGAATATAAAATGAACGTCAGAACACTCATTTTATTAGACTGAATAATTATTTATAGATTTCATTAAGAGTGAAAAGGAGTTCTACTTTACTTAATTCTTAATGATCATTATTGAAAAATGAAAATAAAATGAACAGTGAGAGCATATACAAGAAATACATATTAAATTAATTTTTCAATGTAAGGATTTAGTTGATTTTATTCATAACGCCAAAACATGTCATAGAAGATCATAGAATAGAGTAGAAGACTAAGGCAAATACCACTTAAGGAGGGAATAAATATAAAGAAGATATAATTTTATCATTGAGCTCTGTGACACAACTGGATTAACACCTGAGGCTGAAATTTTCGAGCTGTCATCTGCACACCATTGTGGAAGAGAGAAAGAAGTCTGGGGTATCTCTTTATCCTTACACACATTCAAGGCAATGTGAGATTTTGACATCGTTTGCTAAGTTGAATGACTATATTATGTAAATCAATGTATGAAATAGTCAAATGAAATAAATAAGTTAATAAAAGGTATGAACAGCATAATTAAGTTCTAAAATTGTGACTTGATTCTTTAAATAAGTTGATGTAGGCCAATAAACTTACATTAAATCTTCAGAAATCAAACTACATTATCTTTGCTAGGTCAGGAAATAAGGAAAGATCAAATATAAACTCTACACAAATAAGTTTTGGTGATCAAACGCTGACACAAGTAAGGGAAGCTAAATATCTTGGGCTGATTATTGAAAGCACACTTTCTTGGCAACCACATGTAGAACACGTCAGAAAAAAAAAATAAAAAAAAATAGAGCTCCAATTGAGGTACTAAAGAAATTTTAATATAAATTTACCTCGCACATACTAAACCTATATATTTTGCTTTGATTCACTCACATTTGACCTATTTAAATATGATCCGGAGGAATACTTTCAAAAGTCATTTGATACCACCGATAAGGTTGCAAAATGCAGCATTAAGAAACTTATTTTGTCTACTCTCAACTAAGAATAATAAAGATAAAACTAAAAACTTGGGGATATTAAAATTAAAGGAAGCAATTTTCTTGGACTGTGGTAATGGTATATAAACTTACAAACAATTTAACGATTAGTAATTTAAAATTTGGAGGAAATAAAAAAGGGGCGGGGGGGAGCTACCAAACAAGAAGTCGAAATAATTTTTTCCAACACCGAGCTAACACAACTACATATAGTCTTTTTTCAATAAAGATGCAGGGTTTAAAAAGCTTTAATAAAATACCAAAAGAAATTAAGAATAAAAACCTAAACTTCAATAGGTTTAAAAGAGAAGTTAAGAAATATGTTTTGGAAAAAAATATAGACTAAATCTTACACAGGTGAATAAACATTATAATTAGGTACGTATGTATATTAAAATAACATATTAACCAATATCACATGACAATGCACCTAGGGTCTTACAGTTTGTGAATTGTGTAGATTTGAACTATTTTTGCTGTTGCTATCAGTTTGCCAAATAAGGATGTGTGTTTGAATACATGTACCTACACCTGTGGGCCATACTAATGTTTTTTAAATATAATATATTATTGCTATCATAATGATAGATAGTTGAGGCCTGCTTCTAATTTATTTTTTATGACCGGATGAAGATACAAAATACATTTCTGTAAACTTTTTTCACCATCCTAAATGTTTAAAACTAATTGGTTTCGATCCACGCCAAAACTAGGCTCTTGTATTTTATAAGAGGCTCTTCTTATGAAAATTTACCCGTATTCTAAGAAAACAAATGATTTTTTTCTAAAACACAAGTCTGTTAGTGTAAATTCAAATGTAAAATATTTATTATTGCATTTTTAAAATCTCTATTTACATTTTAATAAATTCTCGTTGGAATGTTTAAATTATCACTGCAGCGTATATGAGTAAAAAGAATTCTCTATTTTATAAATAAGACCTGCACTGTCGTCGAATCAATCAAGTCAATCAATGTTTACTATGATTTTTGAAGGAAGCAAATATTAAAGGCCTTGTCTCGTACCAGAATCCTACCGTATAGTAGTATTTTGTTAGGATAAAATACCTTTTAGAAGGGAATTTCTACTACCATTATAGAAGGCCGTTTATCCTACATAAATACCACGTACAGTAGGATTCTGGCACGAAATAAGGTATTTTATAACGGGATTATTACCAAAACCGGAGTATAGTAATACTTTATATAAGCATCGAGCCTGAATGATCGTTTGAACGTAAGAATATTATACAAAGTCTATTATTTTTTCAAATCTTCCTGAAAAGTAAGTAATGATTTTTACAAATGAACGTGTCATACCATTGGCAAAATAGTTTTGCTAGCTCAAGTCATAGATTAATACAAAGCAGCCAATAGATCATATTCATGGTA
>CABEEJ010007347.1:0-31544 GCA_901482245.1 Timema douglasi | reverse complement strand
ACTTATTCAGAGTAGACTTAAGTTCTTTGGGTGTTTCACAAATTAAAATATTTTTAAGTGGTTTTGTCACTTTTTTAAATTTAATTAATTAATATTGCTATCACCTATGATATCCTATTTGTTTGAAGTGCATACAGATCCTTTAAGGTAAATCTGACATTATTACTTATAATAATTATTTAGAAAGGTGGAATGTATTGATATCTATTTATTAAAATGCATTACGCCCGCCTAGTAATAAATATATCAAAGTGGTTGGCCTCCATGATGTGTATTGGTAGAGAAGTTCGAGCATATCTTGTCTATCGCCTGCATACATTGTGTAATGTGTATTCATTCAGTTGAGTAGAAACCAGTGATCGTTACATGTATTGATAG
The DNA here is from genome assembly GCA_901482245.1 of Timema douglasi. Taxonomy (NCBI): domain Eukaryota; kingdom Metazoa; phylum Arthropoda; class Insecta; order Phasmatodea; family Timematidae; genus Timema; species Timema douglasi. The sequence continues at coordinate 31,166 of CABEEJ010007347.1, read as the reverse complement.
TAAAGTGTAAGATGTAAAGTGTGTGTAAAATGTAAAGCGGTGTAGTGTTAAGCAATCCAATAACAAAACAACTTTGACATTGTTCAAGAAATTATAACTAGGTGTTTTAATGTCACAGCGGGATACAATTATACATCTCGTGGCCGGCGGGTAAGCCATAGTTTTCTCTTTTAGTAAATATTTGATTGTATGTGTGCAGAAACTAAATTCAAATCACAATGCAATATTTGTACGGTGGATACTAACACGCTAAACTGAAGTTGTGTGTAATTATATAGAGAAAAGTGAAACAAGTTTATATTTTTTGTAAGCTAATGGTTTTGTAGACATAGGGTGTTATTTTTATAAATTAAAAGTGCCATTATGATTTTATAATATGTATTGGCTACGTATCCACAAAAATATGTTGCTATATCGATAGGCACGCTCGTTGGTTGCAACTTTAGAAATGGTAATTATTTACTAACAACGGGGTGAATGGCTTGGAAAGGTCGTCCGTGCAGATCGATGCTGAAACCAGAAACGACTAGATTTTATTATTAGGACCACTATTTATTTTTTAATTGAAGTTTATGCCTAGGCCCTATTCAAATAATTTTATGTTTCAATCCATATTTTAATTTATACTTCTTTATTCTACTTTATTCTCCAAGTTAGAAATCAGTACTACTACAATCAAAACACTTCAAAACAGTGTTGATAATAATAACAATACATACAATTTGGGGGTACTTTGTTTTATTCAACATTAATTAATGTTACTGCTGTCCACATTTAATCAACTAATAATAAAGCCATTTAAAGGGATGGGGGAAAAGATAACAATTAAATTGTTGTGCCATGTTGAAGACCAGGAGATTAGGGCTCAAATCCTGACAATGTCTATTGTAGGTGGTTTTTCCTGGATATTTTTCTCACTAGGGTTCAAATCCCGGCAATGTCTACTGAAGGTGGTTTTTACTAAATGTTTTTCTCACTTTCTTTCCATGCAAATGTGAGTGGTAAATTACCTTTAAAATACTTCCTTCCTCATCCCTGTAGTGGTAGCTTAATTATCACTTATAACCTGAACAAGTAGTAAGTAAAAAAAAATATGTCTGTTAAATGTATTACTAATTAGGCTGTGAGAGTTAAGAAATAAAATAAAACTAGTGATTTTGGAAACATATAATTTTATACTAAATTATTAATTACAATATATAGTCTTAGTAATTGAACAGATGACCTTTTTGTGTGTATTAATAGTAATTATAAAAGTATTTAATAGAAAAAAAAATATTTTCCTTTTTTTAAACGAAACTGTAATCATTCCTGACCCACTTTTAATTGATAATATCCAGGTAGTAACTACTAAGCAAATAAGAATTGATGCTCCAAGGTAATGTTTTGATTTATAAAATGATTCATTTATGAGCTGAATTAAATACCTTCGCCATCTTCACGGCATGTTGGCTACCACGTCTTTCCACAATGTACACTGTGACAAGGTTCTTGGAAATAACTGGACTTTAAATAATCTCTGGTGGTAGTGTAGATAAGTGTTAATTAATAAGGGGTTCTTTATATTATTACTATTAGTACCACATCTTACTACCCGTTCGGGTTATACACACGGGCTCTTTATAAATTTATAATAAGTTCATAATAAATTACAAACATTGGATTGAAGTAATATTAGAATTGTTTGATAACAGCTTTTAGGGTAAAGATCATAATAAGGTTTCGTTTGAAAAACGGTAAAAAAAACAATTTCCGAATAGGTTGATATTCTTTGGTAACTACCATCCAATGTCTGCAATAAAGAACCACCTGCTAGCTCTCACGGTACCTACATTCTCACCGTAGATGAGCTTTATAGGCCTACCCATTCTTGGTTTTATTAACATTTAATTCTTTCATAAATGGAAGGTTGGATTAGCTTATAACTCATAACTAGAACTTGGATGTTTTTGTTGCAATGCCATCTTTTATTGGTGCATCTATCACATACAATGCTCATAAGAACATAAACACTTTTTATGTTTCTTTAGTTGTATAAATAAATATTTTACATGTCATTGGTAATTTTAGAATTTCAGGTCATATTTTCTTGGTTTTCATACTCTAAAAGCCATTTTAAATTATTTATAGGAATGTTTTAAGGCATTTTTGAGGTGTTTAAAGCGTTGGGAGAGGGTAGCTACAGTAGCCCCATGGCTTCTTTGGTGCTGACTGACAGCTCACAATCAACATTTAAGTATATACCTAAATTTTGGCCTGTCAGAAGTGACAGCTGCTAAATACATGTTTTTGCAGATCATATGGTTCGGCGTAAGGATACATAATTTGGTCTGGTGACTTTTCAAAGCCGTCATCTGTTAGCTGTCAGTCAGCACCAAAGAAGCAATGAGGATACTGTATTACTTCTAAAGCAGATAATTGTATTTCAATACTATAATTAGCAGAATGAAACAGTTTAGTTTACATCAGAGTCTGACACCTTATATTAGTCAGCAGCGTGTTCAATTCCCTGATGAATTAACAGCTGGGGACTGGATGTGGTGCCTGTCCTAGTCTTAAGTTAGATTATAGGGCATACAAAGCTACAACAGGCCTAGCAAGCCGGTAGTGGAAAATAAATAGCTTGAATAAAAAACTGACCCAGGCCACAGGCTGGAAACAGTAATGGATGTATAAAAATTATATATATAAAAAACTTGTTTGAGTTAATCTTGTGCACTTATTATGGCCCTTTGTTCATATTTTAAGGACATCTTTTAAAATCTTGAAGTAGTTTTTTTTAGTATTTCAGGTCTTTTTTTGATTATTCATAATCATAACATAAACAATTTTTTAAATTGATTAATTATTATGTATAATTTAGTGTATAAAGGAATTGTTTAATTGCTATTAATTACAAACTAAACTAACCTAACTTAACTTAACCTTCCATGCCTGAGAAAATTAAATGTTAAGTTTGGATTATTTATGTATTTTCTCATTTTGATAATTCTTGGTGACGTTAAGACATACTTGCCTTTTCTTACACTTAACCCAAAATGTAAACTAAAAACTTTATCATGTTTGTAATTATATTAGGCTAAATCCTACATGTAGTGTGCTAGATTAACCTAGAAATAATATTCTGTTGGAGTGATGGTTTGCGCTCTTTTGTAGAAGACTGAGGAAGGGAAGTGCTCTCCTTTCATTTAGTTACATCCATTCCAATTTGTCGAAGTATTCCGAGCTGTGGTCCTGGTACTTAGGATTGTAAATAAATCAAATGAATGTATTTTTTAGTTATTGTAGTCTTCATGCAAGCTTTTTAGTAAGGTCGATATTTATAAACAATGTCACAGTAGTCAAAGTATAGGAATATCAAACTTTACACTGTAACCATAGCTTTAAGAAAAAAGGGAAGTTTTTTAGTCTCTATGGAATATGAAGAGCAGCTTAGGTTTTTTTTGACAAATTTTTGTACCGTATCTTGATTTGTCGAGGCCAGATTTGTAGGACTATAACTTAGATTCTTAGTTTGTGAGCTAAATGATAAAAAAAACTGTTATTAAGTAAGATACTGGAAAGGGTAGAGCTACAGTATTTACTTTTGACATGAGTCTTGATGTCCCAATAAACATAGCTTGTGATTTAGTGGGGTTAAATGTATTAGGTAAGTCACATTATTAATTTATAAATTTGGGCCTAAATCATGTTAATATTTTGACCTTCCATTTTTTGTGTTAAATGTCACTTTAATCAAGTTGTCCATTAGGGTGGCATTATTTTTGTGATGTTTCAAAAAGAAGTTGTTTGAGAGAGCTAACCAACACTAAAGACGTAAAACATAATTGGAATGGGGATACAACAAACATAACTAGATTACCTAAATAATTCAAATGTGGGTGAGTAGAACATATTTCACTTTTCAAAAAAGGAACAAACACCTGAGAGATCACATCTTATAGACTTACACTTGTCATCAATTAAGAAATTAACTTCAATACAAGCTTTAAAGCCTATCATTTACACAATTATTGCAAATAAGATTTCAAATTTCTAGGTAAAAGTAGAAGCTAAGTCTTAAAATACATCACGTTTATATAATCTCAAGGTAATAGTTATGCTTTATCCATTCCCTCTTTTTCGTAGTTTTGATGCAATGTTTAGATATTTTATGATTCACTTTAGTACGCATACAAGATTATGTAGAATCAAATGACACCAACATTTACATAGGCCTACTGGTATTTTAAATAATTTTATTAAAAACTATATCCAAACAAAACTCCAACAGATCGGCCAAATCACTTTAAAAATGTCAATATTGATGATGATGATGATGTGTATATTCCCCATGATGCTTTGCACTACACCCTTGATCCTGAGCACAAAATATGTCATTGTATGATGTGTACAGTATCACCCTTGGTTAAGTTTTACATTTAATAGTTTATTTTATTTATAGTTATAATTTTAACTTACTAATATATGAAAGGTTAGGTTAAGTTGAGTTGAGAAAGTGACCATATTATGAATAAATAAACTGGTTGTCTTACTAAGGCAATTAGGTATGTCATCATCAGATAATGTGTGATGCCCCTTCACTTAGGTCACTGGAACTTTTTACTACCCGTTTTTGGTGGCCGCATGGATAAATGTGCTATAATTGCAATAAACTAGACTGCCGACAATGGGAAGATCGAGGTTCAAATCTTGGTCAGGTGGGGGCCTACTAATGTTATTTTTGCCAAAGTGTTTTTCCACTTTGCATGCAAACGCAAGTACACTTCATATAAAATATAAAACCTTCCTCGTCCCTAAAACCATAGTGTATTAATAATTATAGGCCTATCAAAGCTTACGAACAGGTGGTAGGACGTTCTGCTAAAAAAAACTTTTCCTGTTGGATTTCAAAGTGTTTTTTTGTTCCAATCGAATTTCAAAGTGTTTTTTGTTCCAATCGAATTTACATTTTTTATGTTTGAAAAATTGAACATCTGATATCAATATTGTAGCAATTTAAAGAAATAAAAGGCCAAGGATGGGATGTATAAAGCAAACTATCCCCCATATTAAATTTTCTTTTGGTAGTAAGTATTTTAAAAATAAATGACACGGTCCCAAGTCTAGACATTAACTAGGCCTTACCCAAATAGTGAGTCAAATAAAATACCTAGTAGGTAATTAATTTGTTCCATGTAGGTTAACATCACAATGTTGCAGAAAAACAACTGGATCTATCCCATTAATTGTTTAAACTATAGAAGGCTTTTAAGTTGGTTTGTTTATTAATTCATAACATATACAAAAATATTGTATTATAAAATAAAATATGTTAAAACTTAGTGGGGCCTAGGCCCTATATATTCTTTAAATTGCCCCACTATTCAGTGAAACATCAAATAAACCTCATGGTGAAATGTTAGTCTGTTGAGTATGTGAGTTAAGTAATAATTGTTTAACACATTAAATTATTATTCGTAATATATATTTCAAATGTAAGTTTGATAATTCTTTTGTGTTTTATTGTAAACAATTCTTTTGACCTAAGTCGCAAATCATTTGTATTTTATTAACTACATTTGATGCATGAAAGAGAAAGTTGTTTAAATATCAATACACTATAAGTAACAAATTTAGAAAATAAAACTTGCCTATTTTACGAGGTATCACCCAACCATATGACCGTATGCTTAGCCAGCAACAATCAAGTGAATTTTCCAAGAATTCCATGTGACAAACCTCCGTATACAGATTGCACTCCTACACCCCCCCCCCCCCCCCCCCCCCCCCCCCCCCCCCCNCCCCCCCCCCCCCCCCACCCCCCTCAGCCCCAACTTGTCTTTCGACCACAGCTCCATACCTGTAGTTAGTTCACAAAGTATCCGATAGTGCGCAGGTGATTGTCTATAGGTTAATATAAGTGTTGTGTAAAAATGGCCTTCAGATATTTGAAAACATAAAATTAAATGTTGTTTTATTAATATATGTATATTATTAATGTGTGGAAAGAAGGTTTATTCACTGTACATATTGTCACATATATATTTTACTACATATTTTAACTGATTTTGCAACATATTTCTGTACATATTTTGTAGGTTAATACTAGTATACATAGAAATCTGGGCTCTCTTTTAACTTAAAGGTATTTTAATTATTAATTAATTATTTTATAAAACAAGAAAAATATTTTAACATCTTTCCATTTTAAATCATATTTGAATTATTGAAAAAAAGTCAACTTCAAGTTTTAAACTAAGCTGGTGATAAATTATAGGGAAAATACAAAATGTTGATGTAGTAGTGTCATCGCAACTATATTGATTAAAACATTTATATTTAAGGTACAAATTTAGTTTATATTGTAAAATAAAGCTCAAATTACAAGAGAAAATAAATGAATTCAGCATAATTATTTTTGATAAATTTCTAATGAACTTTTTTAAGAAAAATAATAACAATAGGCTAATTTCTTTTGCACCATGTATTAAAACCTTTTTGGGTTATATGTACTAATTACACTAATGTGTTAGGGATTAGGAAGTTTTAATTAGAGGAGTTGCACCCAGATTTGCCATTACCATTTAGGGAAAACCACCCTCAGTGCACCGGACCGGAATCGGTCTAGCCATCGAAGTTGGATATATAGGCTAATTATTTATCATGTAAAAATATTTCCAAATAGCCATTTTGAACCAAAATCAGTGGATACATTTAAGTGATTTGAATTTTTTAAAGTCAGTCATTAGGGAACTGACCTTTAAAAAATTTTTTAACTTAAATTGTTATTTGTTATGTCAACATTCTCCATTATATTCCTACAACATTGTTAAGCCATTTTCGAGAAATAGTGCATTTAAAAAAAATCCTTAGTAAACTACCTTTGAACGAATTTTTACCTTAATAACTAAGCATACATTATTATTTGTCATGTCAAGCACTCCCAAAATATCCATTTTAAACAAAATTGTTAGAGCCATTCTTGAAAAATTTCAAATATTTAAAAAACTCATAAGTAAACTACAAAATAAAAAAAAAGCTTGAGATATCATATAATATCTAAATATTAAGTTTGAACAAATTCCATCCAATCTTTTGGCTTTTAACTTCATGGACAGAGATACATCATCGCAAGACCCACTTTAAGGTGGGAAAGTGGCACATACAACTTAAAAACAAATTTCATAATCTTTAAGTAGAAATTTTTTCATAATTTCAATATGTTCTCTTTCTTTATATGATAAACTAAAAAAAATTATACATTTAAAAACAATCTTATTTATATATAATAAAAGGCAAAAACCACAGACTCATTCATGCATCATTATATTTCCTTTGGGCTCTAGGCAAAAACTGTGATTTTATTAAATTTTGACCTCTAAGGTATGAAAAAGAGTGATTGAACGTTTTCAAAAATTCATTTGTAGCCCCTACATAACTTTTAGACCAGTGAACATAGAGCCTTGAAATTTAAAATGAAGGTTCCTTTCTAGAATTGGGCTAGATCTGTTTGAGGGTTTTTCATATTTCATCTTCTAAGAGGGTGGAGAGGTGCAGAAAGGTGTGTGACTCACTTGTCACTGTATTTCCCCGACCCCCAGGTCTGGAAACTTGAAATTTTGCTTTGCAGGAATATTGCCTCTTATAGCCAGAAAAATCTAAGATCAGGAAATTTCAAAATGGGGCTCCAGGAAATAATGGGCTTTTGATTTGAAAAAAAAACAAACCTTTTTTAGTTGAGGTAGAAAATTAAAATGTGGTAAACAGGTGAAGAGGTTTAACCAAATAAATCTTAAAATTTGAAATTTCTTATAGTGAATTGGAGAAAAGGTGTTGTGGAGTCGTTCAAAATTTCAAAAACCAACAGTAAACAACTACTTCCCAGTGTGTTAGAAAACTAAAATTTGACGGATGGGTAAAAATACGGCTGCAAATATATATTAAGGGCTGAGACTAATACACTTTTAATTTGGACTTTGGGGAACGATGGGTGGAAGGGGGGGAGGCTTAACTGGAAAACACACTTTAAGGTGTGGTAGAAAGACAACTCTAGATAATCTTATTTGTCTTAAAATTTGAAATTTCTAATTAAGATGTGTTTAAATGGAAAGGAGAGGGAGTCACAATTTCTAAAACTAATATTTTATTATTATTATTATTTAGCACCGCGTCTTACTACCCGTTCGGGTTATACACTTTACGTACTAATTACCCTAGTGGATTAGGAATTGGGAAGGTTGAATCAGAGGAAGTGAACCTGCATGTGCGTGGAGGGAGAGTGGAAAACCATTTAGGAAAAACCCTCCCCAGTTCACCCGACCGAGATTCAAACTTCGATCTCCCCGTCCTCAGCGGTCGAGCTTAACACGACAAGCGCGTTAGCCAACTACGCCACCCTGGCGGGTCCTAAAACTATTAGAAATTGCTACTATTCTGTGTGTTATAAAACCGAAATTAGGAATAAGGTATGAAGAATAACCATACAAAGATTTGAGACTGTAAATGAAGAAAATAGGGGAGAGGGAAGAAATGTTAGGTAAAAAATAATATTTCAGGGATGGCAGAAATTTTAGATTTGCTAGGAATGTAGAGAGATTACTTCAATAACGAAATAAATTTGAAATATCTACTATTTAGAAAGAGGGTTGGTGAAATGGGGGTTTTCAAAGTTCCCAAAACTAAAATTATAAACTACTTTTCACTGTAGTAGAAATTGTCAGGTGGGTATAAGAACAAACCCAAACAACCATTAAGGTCTGATATTTAAATTTCAAATTGGAGAATCAGTAAATGGGGAAGGAGGGTGCCCTCAAGATTCCTAAAACTAATATAAAAACACTTTTTGTTATTATATAAAATATAAGTTTGTCATCTAAGTATAGAAATTTCCAGAAAGCTGAATGATGTCTGAATATATCTACTCTCAAAATTTAAACCCGGGTAATGGAATAGCTCAAAATTAATATTACTACTCAGTGGCGAGGCGTGGTGATAATTTTAGGGTAAGCTTAGTCATGAACATTCATAAAGGAGCATTCTTAACAATGTCGAAAATGGAATTTTTATGAAGTTATTTAATACACAACTACCAAATTCAAAGTATGTTTCTACCTAGGGCTACATGTTCCAAAATAAAAGACATTATTGATAAATTAGATATAAATAAAAGCCAGGGAATAGATAAAATCAGAATTAAAGACTTGAAAACTATCAACAGCCAAATTACTCCATTGATAACAAAACTAGTTAATTCAAGTATACAACAGGGTGTATTCCCGCAAAAACTTAAAATCACAATTATTAGACCAATTTATAAAAAAGGGAAGCACTTAGATTATGGAAATTACAGACCTATAGCAATTATACCAATTTTAGACAAAATAATGTAAATATACGTTGCTAACTATTGGATAAATTATTTAGATAAATATAAAATAATTGACCCAAGACAATACGGATTCCAAAAAAAACAAAAGGTACAGAAATACTTTTACACACTTTTACTGATCAATTCTAAAGAAATTAAACAAAACCAAACACATAGCTATAACATTTATCGACATGTCGAAAGCGTCCGATACGCTGGATAAAGATATTTTACTAGAGCCACTTTATAAAATTGACATCAGAGGTAATATTTATGAATGGTTTAAAGATTACTTAACAAATAGGAAAATAATATTCAAAATAAATAATATAGCAAGTGAAGAATTGGGCATAAATATTGGAGTACCACAATGCTCTATTCTTGGGCCAATACTATACTTAATCTATACAAGAACTTTGTCAAACTGTAGACAGCACTGCGGTATATTTATGTTTGCTGACGACACAATGCTGTATGCGGTGCACAAAAATGTAGATAAAGCTGAAATAATGTTGCAGGAAGACTTTAATAGGATACAAAATCGGACTCACGATAATAAATTTATAATTAACATTAAACAATGAAAACAATGTATATCAGACTACCGCATGTTATAAAGTATGAATTGGATATAAAATGTCATTGCTTAGATTGTTTACATAATATAAAACCATGTAATTGTTTACCATCTACTTAAGTTGAGACATAAAACTATCTTGGGCTAATGATTGATTCTCATATGAAATGTAATACTCATATAAACATAATGAATAGGAAGCTAAGAGCGGGAATGGTTAATATAATATACTAAAACAATATGTTACAGTTGATATTCTAACAATAGTGTATCATGAGCTAATAGAATCACATCTAGGATATGGTTTACTTACCGGGAAAGACAAGTGATCTATATTTAAATCAAGTGAGAAATATTCAAATTAAATTTCTTAAAATAATGAGTGAAAACAACAATAGTACCAAAGTAATGAATAAGGCGAGGAAACCATTGCCAGTAAAAACATGTATAACTATAAGATAATAATTCAGTCTTACTACCCAGAAACATACAAAGTAAGACAGGCTCATGGTCACAACACCAGGAAACGACAGTACAAAATACCTGTATATATAAATAAATACGGAAAACAACACATGAAAATAATAATACCCCCACTTTTTAAAATGATACCGGATATCCTTTTGGGAATAGATACAATATCAAACGTTAAAAGAGAAATTAAAAAATGGCTAATTGTCTCACAGACTTAATGAAATAATAATCCTAGAGTGACTAATATAACTAATAAGCAATAAAATGGTCTCGAGACAGGTTTTCGAATATTAAATAAAATATAACATGTAATAGATTTAAGGAACTAAATTAAGTGTTAGAGTTATGTTGTTTGTGAGAATGAACTTAAAGGAATGAAATGTATTTAATACATATTTACATGTATGTAAAACATGTATGGTGAGTCACCAGCTGACAAGCACATTGTGCTTAGCCGGACCATGTTTAATGAATATAAATATGTAATCCTGATAAAAAAAAAACTACTACCACTACTACTACTAATACTATCTTTTTTTATTTTTGCCATACTCTCTCTGAAATATCAAATTTTGGTCTTGCTATTTTTCCTTTTAAATGCACTTTTCATTCAAACAACAAAACCTCAGTAAAATTATTTAACAAAAAGTCAACTGAACCGAAAGAGTAATTGTTGATGTCTACACCGTCTCCCAATGTTTTCTAACGAGCTTTAAATCCTAAAACATTAGTAGTATATGTTATAGTACAAAATTTAAAACAACTCAATACAATGATAAAATTCAAGTCACAATCACAAAACTAATCTAATCTCCACTGAAATTTGCCTTTGAAACATACTATATATGCTCAGAATATAACACCGGCTTGCTGGTCGCCATCAGTGGCCGAGATGAATAGTTGTGCGCACATTACCCTTCTAGCTCCCCGGTTCGTGCATGGTGGGAAGGCATCGGTTTATCTTGCCAAAAGGATCCGACACATTTGCTGCACACTTGCTAAAATGTCACTATACTTTAAAAAATAAAACAGATATGAATTTGAAATTTTAATGATTATGTAAAGGGATGTTCTCTCTCCTTTTTCAAAACCTTTTGAGATACCTAAGCCATCCTGCCTACCCTGATGTCTCGTTACTGCCACTATTATAGAACACTACTTTTTTTTATGGTTTTTATCCCATTTAACCTTACTCTTTATATTTTTATTAAATTTACTTTTTTCTATTTTCCGCCTTTTACCTTCATACCCTGTTTCCTTATTATATGTATATATTTTAAAATTGGTTTGATTTAATTTTTAGCCTTTGTGGACTTTCTTTGAACCTTTTTACCCTATTTTAAAAACCCGTTTACCCTAAAATATTTATCCCTATTATATCTATGACTTCATGTAAAAAAGTGCAAAAAGGTTTAAATGTATATCTAATCAAATTTTTTAAAAAGAAAAAGTGTAAAAAAGTTCAAAAAAGATAAATGGGGTGGAAAGGTTACAGTAAAAGGGGTAGAATGAGCAAAATGGATAATTCAAAGTTGCATAAAACTTTTTTTCATTTTTGCCAATTTTGTACGCCTTTTTACACCATTTTACCAAAAAACAATACATCTTTCCCTTATTGCATGCTCTACCCTTTTTAATCCCTTTTGCACTTTTACCCATTTTTCTTTAGACTTTTTTCTTGGATTTTATTTATTAAATTTACTTTTTACCCTTTTTAACTCCTTTATTATCTTTACCTTAAACTATTCCTCCCAGGCAAAGCAGGGTACTTTTTACTCCTCGTATCTTAAATAGTATCCTTAAGGATTCAAGGATTTGAAGAACCCATTTCGCAATCTCCACAAAATTTTATAATTCTGCATGAAAATGTAGGCTAAATAAGCAATACTTAAATACTGTCATACCTGAAACACTTGCTACCACGCCAATAACAGAATATAACATATTATAACTAAATAAAGCCCACTTAAATAGTTAAAGAGTGCCTTGTTTGTTAGTTTGTAATGCAACATATTCTTATAGTCTGTAACGTTGTCATCTGCGGTTGTGAACTAGCCCCACGTTGCGCCAATTGTAACGTACAGAAGCTGGATGCCCCACATTGGAACGCCAATTGTAACATACACTTTGGAACTGCCCTTCTTGTGACGTCAATTGTGACGTACTAAAGTTGGATGCCCCTTATTGAGACATCATTTGTTACGTTCTGCTGGTATGCCTTCACGTTGAGCGCCATTTTAATGTACTAACTTCACTTTGGTTTGAAGAATATATATACTATAAATAAATGTCTTCGAAAATAGATACTTTTGTATAAACTTTAATGGTATAATGTATTACATATCACTGTTGTTTGAAAAAGAATAATGGAAACCATTTAGGTAAAAACACCTTGGCCGTGATTCCAAACACAACCAAGCTAACATTATCAAACTATACGAGATTGATACACATCTCTCTCGTCTGCCGAAGAGAGTAAAAAAACCTGTCTACCAAGCTAGCGTCCTCTCGAGTCAAGCCGTGTGAACCCCATAGTTCACACCCTCGAACCCAGATCACTCCTTGCTTTCTTTCCATCGACCAATGGGGTTAGTTTTTAATTAGCGCGCATTTAAGAAAACAGACGCGTTACTCTGCACCTGCTATTATTTTACTGCGCATTACAACCCGGAAACAAAAACGATGCTTCTGACACGTGCAGTTAAACGAAAGAAAAAAGAAACATGGCCGTAGTATAGAAAAGATGAGTTTACTTTATATTAACTGAAAAGAAGAAATATTAATATATTTACTTTAAAATCTGATCTCGAATATTAAAAAGACAGGAAAAATCGATATCATTACAAGTCTGTTAGCTGCACATCACAGGATTGATTATATAAAGAACCAAGCAGGGGCCTAGTTACTTAATAGCCTAGTATATCAAATTTGTCACACTTGTAACAACCATTTCTGTTGGTCAAACTTGATGGCTATATTTGTAATTTCAAAAAGTGGCACATTAAGATGAACCATTGAGGTTCACACATTTGGCAAATTATTTAAAGAAAATTGTAGACCTATTTGACATAGATTTTTAAATGTCAGTTCCTGGAAATTGCTGGGAAAATGCCATACTTGTATTTTCATGATGGCTTATGTACTGCAAAAAACACTACATAACATAAATATTATATTAATGAAACAAATAGCTGAAACTATTGTTAATGCATTTTAGTGGGGATATTTATTCCCTCTTAGATATCATATTCTGAAAATTGAAAAATGACACCTGGACACGGGAATCGAACCCGGGACCTTCGGCTTAGTACGCNGCTAAATTGCCAACTACCGAGTCGCTAATGGCTGCGTGGTCTGATGGCTGTGATCTCATATAATCACATGTTTATAAGCTGACGACTTCCGCACGTCCATCTTAGACTCTGCCTTAAACTATGAGTGAAAAGTGACCATGGGCACGGGACGAATCCTGGATAGCTCAGTGGTAAGAGCATTGGCGTACTAAGCCGAAGGTCCCGGGTTCGATTCCCATGTCCAGGTGTCATTTTTCAATTTTCAGAATATGATATAAATATTATACACAAAACATTCACTCCAATAGATCAATATATAATAATTTCTTTTTTGAATCATTAAACTTAATGGTATAAGGCCTACTCCATTCTCGTGCCTAGTAAAATACTATCTTGCCATTGTAGTTAATACTTCACGTTGTCTTGAACATGATTTCTCTGGGAAATAAGATACAGAATAGCAAAATTCACTAAAATTATAACATCTTTTAAACATATTTCTCCAATAACAGTATAACGCTTCACACTTTAAATTAATTTTCATTCATTTGACATGTCAAAGGCTAGGTGGAATTAATATGGATTAGTTTGTAATTAGTAAAGTTAAAAAAAATCTTATTTTGTATGATATATATTCTGGTGCACCCTAGGACTAGCGGTTGTTTGTATTAAACTTCTTGATATGGCAATAAGAGATTGTAGACATAAATAATTCACAACAATGAATCCAACTAGGCTATACTTGTGTGCAGTTCTATGGCTACATTTCTGCACAATACTGTGACATCACCCATATTTGTTCACAACAAAATATTACTGTGTTATCATACTGAACTGTTTTTCATCTGATCTATTAATTAACTTCTCTGTCGGACACTTACCACTGTGTTTACTGTGGGTGTGCTGTGCTAACTAATAACCTAACTCTTATTTAACTGATCACTTACCACTGTGTTTATTGTGGGCCTGTTGTGCTAATATCCAGTTTACAAGATGTTGTTTGTTGTAGGTGGGTTGTTCAATATCAAAGTTACATGATGTTTCAGACACTTGCATTGTTTGTTTATGGCTATATTTCACTGACTAGGAGGTGTAATGTAGATTGTATAAACACTGATATTTATTCTCCTTGTGTTATAAACTATTTCTTCATCTCTCTTATTCCCTTATTTCATGGCATTTAAAATCTTTGAATCATAAAATTTAAACAAACTCCATTTTGGAAAACTTTCACAAACAAAATTTGTTGGAAACTAAAGTGTTCTGTCAAGTTTGCCACACACTTGATAGAAATGGAACATTTTTGACTCATGGAGACCTAACAGCAGCCTGTTCATTGTTGAATGAACCATTCGCTCAACTCTCCATCCATCCAAACCATAACATGCTCCTTCTATTCACCTGATCCCACACTTTCTCCAGATCAACGAATGCACGATAAACTTTCTTCCTTACTGCCATACTTTTCTCAATCACTCGTTGCAATGCAAATATCTGGTCCATACGACCTCTACCCGGCATGAAACCACATTGCACACCCCAAATCTTGCCCTCAGTTTTTTTTAACTACTAGCCTACCCCACTCATACGCCACATTTATTTGGTTTGAGTCATTTTTAGGCATTTTTTGAGCCATATTGTTATTCTATAAATGTGTAAATACTAAAAAAAACACATATATATTTAAACACATAGTTGCTGGAATGAGGATATATTGGACGCTCGTTTCCCCTATTCTTGGATGTTTGGAAAATGCATTATAATCAAGTTGGAAAGGGTTGCTTTGCTTCCATTTTTAAAGTGTGTGTTTGATTTATTTGTGTGCATCCATTTATAGTTCATATGTTTAGTGTTTTTTTATATTCAAATTCATTTTTAGGTAATTCTATATGTCATAAAGTTTGACCCCTGCTCTTTATTGTTTTAGCTAACATCTAGCACTAAATTTTGGTTGTCCCACATAACACTATGTCTACAGATACTCCCATGTTTCACATTAAAATGGGAGTGTAAGGAATGCCAGAAAAGATTGGTGTTTTTGCATGGCCTACCAACTGTTAATAGTTATTTGCAACAAAACATTTCTTGGTTAAAAGAAATCAAATATTTCTCAAGCAGAAACATAAGTTTAATTTTCTTCACAGTTCACTACAGTTCTTGAATATCTATCAAGGGTGTCCAGGAATTAAATGACAACTTTATCTGTTCATTTAAAAAGTTGCTTATCTAAAATTAATATGCTCATAACAGATATTCAAACACTGTTGAGATCATGTAAAGAAAATTTAACTCTTTCATGTCTATATTGGAGCAATATTTTATTTATTTTGGCTAAAAACATGTTTTGCCATAAGAACTGTGAAAACTCTGATCTTTTCCCCAAATAATGTTTATAAGAAATCCCTCCATAAAGTGAAACATTGGTTCTGAGAAATTGCTGCATAAAGCTAAATTATATAACGTGTATTAATATTGACTTAGGTAAAATAGGAGTGTGTTTAAAAATCAGAAAAATAACAATCTAGTTAAATGAATTTTTTGAATCATTTATTTACTAAATACATACCTACTCACATTGGCATTGTACTTTAATTTAATTGGATGAATTAACTTATGTTGGCTAGTTTGCTTTATAATTTTCTCGCTTTAAGACTTGCGTCGCCTGATAGAGAATACGTGCACTCCATTTTTTGACCACTGAGCCCACTCCGCCCACAAATGATAGTCTCATGAATAAAACCCTTGTGTAACTACTCAGGGTTGCATTAGAATATTTGTAAGGGTAATAATTGCTCCACTTTCATTGGTTTTGCAACTAGGGATTACAAATAGTTTTTATTTCTTTGAAAATGATGATATTTTGTATGAAGAACCCATGCAGTTTTTATGTTTATCTATACTTGATTGTGTTTTTGCAGGGTGGCGGGTACTGTGGGTGCTATTGTGACATGCCCCCTGGAGGTAGTCAAGACCAGACTGCAATCTTCCTCTTGCGGGTTCCACGTGCAAAAAGTTTGTTTGCCCAAAATAGCCACCACCAGTAGCCATGTCACTTGCAAGACAATTCCTCCCCTGCAACGACGGAGGCTAACAACCGTCACAGCTCGGAGTCCCACACAGATCCTTGCCATCTCCCACTCCGCCGTGGGCAGTGGGACCCCCACCATGGGTCTAGTCCAGTGCCTCAGGTAAGCAAGACAACTTCTGTTCAGCAAACAAATCACTCATATGATTATTTTATGGCTAGGATCGGGATTTTTAAATATTTACACAACTAAATGTGCAAATAAAAGCTTAAGTCTAACATCAGACTATTGTTGTTGTTGTTACATAAAACCACTTTTAATATTTAAACAGAGCCACTAAGTTCATCTAGGTAAAGAGACAACTAGTCGTTTACTCTCTGAAAGTATGCAACCTGCTAAACAAATAAAATACTTTGTAGTTGGTTATACAGGGTGTCTACTATCCGGGAAAATCAGGGAAAACGGGAATTAGCCGGGAATTTGAAGTGATCGGGAAAAAACGGGAATAAGCCGGGAATTTGGTAAATCACAATAAAAATCCGGGAAAATGATATTTTACTCAAAATATTAAATACAATAATCATTAAATCAGTAAATTATGTCATTTTTTGTTTGTAGTTGTGTAATATATTTTTAATTACTAGTAAACAATTTTAATACAAATTTTAAAAAATATTTAAATTTTAAAACTTATTATCATTCATAAAAAATATTAATAGAAAAACGAGTTGAGAAGGGGGGGGGGGGGGTGAGTTAGAAGGAAGTGACATACTTTTTTAGTCGGGAATTTTAGGAAATGATCAGGGAAATGGTCGGGGATTTCATTGGTCAAGTTTAGTAGACACCATGTTATACATAATAATAAAAACTAGATTTAAAAAAAAAATCCACAGCCATCCTAATCTTTTAGAACATTTAAATTAACTATAATTCATAGGGGTGTGCGAAGCTTTAAAATTTCAAAGTTTAAGGTCAAATCTCTTTCACTTTCACACCCACAATAGCCTTCAACTCTGCGAAACATTTTAAAGGAAGCAGAAAACTTTTATATATATCATGGACAGATTTGAAATGTCTAATTAAATATGGCATATTTCAGCGTACAAACATTTTTAGGACAGATTCTAAAGATAATTTGAACACTGATTAGTGTTGCATACATAACCTAAGCACAAATAAAGCAAGTGAATCACTGGTGTTGTTTTTTCTCTTTAATGGGGACATATAAAAATAAAAAGTGTATGTAACAATTATCATTAGTTTTGCGAGCTCAATAAGAATTACGACTAGAGCAGAGCATCTTTAATGGGCGCTTCACAATTGTTTCAACATTGTTTCCTTGCACCTCTAGAACCAGGAAGCTCTGTAAAACATAATTATTATTTTTTGTAAAAAATAGGGAAATCACAAGGAATTTACAAAGGTCTTTGTATACAAGTATAAATCAAACTGAAATCTCTTATTCTCTTTATCGCCTTTTATCCTTGAAACATTGCGTTTCATAATGACTGCATATTACCTTACTAAGGTAAAGTAATCCTATTCTAAATACCATTTAAATGACCTTACACAAATCACTTTTAGTAAAAAAATTAATTTCATTTCTCCAACATTATTATTTAGTGTGTAGGAAAATGGGAATATCTTCCGAGACTTTGAAAACCCAGGAAATTTCGTTTTAAGAAAGTAGGGACAGAGTGATAAAGTTGTCATCCTTTTATTGTGAGAGGAGTTGGCACACTTGCCAGCAGTCTTAGTTTTGCAATAAATATTACATCTGCGTGATCAAATGGTCTAAGGCAGGAATGTCAATAGGGGCCATACTAGGCTCACATTTAAAAAATAAAATCTGTATTGTCCTCTTAGGTAAATATAATTCCAAAAGAAAGAGAACATATTTGGTTTACCATCCACACTCAAAAATCCTAAATATAACATTCAAAAGTTTTGTTTTTCCTCTATGTCTATAAAAAGGAGAATATGGCCGCATTGCATAATGGTTCATCACAAGGTCTGCGGGCTGCACAAAATTGTAGATATGGCGAGTTTGATAGGCCTGGTGTAAAGTATACAAGAATTGCCGATAATAGAGAAATTGGAATTCAAATTCTATTCAAAGGGGGGTTCTCCCCTAAAGGGTTTTTCCTTCTCTTTCCATGCAAATGTGGATACGCATCCTCTAAATTCAAATTCACCCTTACTCATCTCTAGCATAATTCTTATTTTAATTAGTTGATATGCATATAATCCTAACAGGAAGTGGAACAGGTTAAAAAAACCACAGGGCATGAGTCCTTAAGTACAGTACCGTATTTTGTATATTTGTGCTTATAAAAGATTTCCATATAAGTTGTTCATTTTGGTTTATAAAGTGGAATTACTCTGTAATGTAATCTAAATCCTTCATATTGTAGTTTTAATAGTTTGAATGCCATATAACAGCCATGTTGTACAGTATAGTTAACTACAGAGCTATAAGATAACCAAAAATTATTTGGATTCTACCAAACTTGACTAAATTTGTTAGAGAAAAATAATTAGTCCAGCTTACATATATATTTTATAGCTATTTATCATTGGATGTACAAGAGTTTATTTTCATCATTGTTTTCTTCTCTAAGATATTGGATGTAAACAAGTTGTTGATAATTTAGCCTACTTCCTCACTGTATTGTTAAATGTAAAATATTGGATGTACACAAGCTGTTGATAAGTTTTACTTC
Source organism: Timema douglasi (assembly GCA_901482245.1). Taxonomy (NCBI): domain Eukaryota; kingdom Metazoa; phylum Arthropoda; class Insecta; order Phasmatodea; family Timematidae; genus Timema; species Timema douglasi. Next base: position 11,724 of record CABEEJ010007347.1, on the reverse strand, counting down.
TTCGCGGTTTTGCTCTGTGAGATATTGGATGTGCACAAGTTGTTGATAATGTTTATTTCATCATATTGTTCTGTGAAATATTTGATGTGTATGAATGGTTGAAAAGTTTCTCTTTATCATATTATTCTGTAAGATATTGGATGTACACGAGTTGTTGATAAGTTTCTCCCCATCATTGTATTGTTCTGTGAGATATTGGCTGCTTGCCCAAAGGAGAAGTGTTGGGGACATGCGGGAACGGAAATAGCTGTTGATTGGATGGTTTACTGGGTCACCATTGATTTGGCTCACTGCCCCAACAGTTTGTAACATTGTCGCGTCTCAACTAATGGATGTTTTATTATTGTGACTGACATTACTATAATGCTAACTCCTCAAGTACATTCACTATGAATCCTAGATGGAGATAGCAAGTGAGGAGCTTTCACTGTTAATTGGAATATCTCATAAAATTGGTCCAAGGATGTTAGTCATTTTAACCAAGGAGGGACTCAGGATTGGTTGTCAGGAGGGTTGCAGACCAAAGGGGGGTTTGTGGGTTGATCCCCCTGATAGCTGTAGGCACATTTAAAGGTAAATTTAAGTTTTTAGGTTCCTTGACTGTGATAATACACACAATAGTTTTATATGATATAGAGAAAGGAGCAAGACAGAGATAAAAAAAGAGAAAAGAGGTAAAAGATAGAGTAGGACAAGATAAGGATAAAGTAAGATGAAGTAACAGCGAGAGAAGGGCGAGATAGAGGGACAGAAGGGTGAGGGAGTTAGAGCAAGAGAAAAGAGTGATTGACAAAATTCTTTAGAAAATAGTAGCTCATAAACTATTGAGCAAGAGAAGAATGATCAAAAGTAGGGTGAGAGAATAGTGATTGATAGAAGACTGAGCAAGAGAAGAGTGATTGATAGAAGACTTGGAAAGAGAAGAGTGATTGATAGAAGACTGAGCAAGAGAAGAGTGATTGATAGGAGACTTGGCAAGATAAGAGTGATTGATAGAAGACTTGGCAAGATAAGAGTGATTGATAGAAGACTTGGCAGGATAAGAGTGATTGATAGAAGACTGAGCAAGATAAGAGTGATTGATAGAAGGCTTGGCAAGATGAAGAGTGCTTTGATAGAAGACTTGGCAAGATAAGAGTGATTGATAGGAGACTTGGCAAGATAAGAGTGATTGATAGGAGACTTGGCAAGATAAGAGTGATTGATATAGGATTGAGTAAGAAAAGAGTGATTGATAGAAGATCTTAGCAAGATGAAGAGTGATTTGATAGAAGACTTAGCAAGATGAAGAGTGCTTTTATAGAAGACTTGGCAAGATGAAGAGTGATTGATAGAAGACTTGACAAGAGAAGAGTGATTGTTTAAAGACTTAGCAAGATGAAGAGTGGTTGTTTGAAGACAAGAGAAGAGTAACTGAGAGAGGAGTGAACAAGAATGAAAAAAGACTGATAGCTCACCCATTTTATAGTGCCAACCATAATAAAATGCTTTTGTAAGAAATATATAATTTTTATGAGAATATCTGTTATTTTTAATGCACACTAACATTAAATAGGTTATAAGCAGGGAACTGTAAAAAACTAATATGGAGATCATATTGAAGCCGTATATGAGTAAATAATTTTTATAACTTTAACTCTCTTAAATTTTCCATTAAATGTACAAAAATTTAACTATTTAAAACTTAAGTGCTTTCAGAGATTTTTTTTAACAATTTCTTACAAACATGGTGAATATTAAAACATCTGTCTAAAATAAACTTAATTTTGTAGCTAGAGGCTGTTGTTTCTCGCAAGTTAACAAGATTCATTACCTAGATATGGTATTCCAACATGAGATAATTGTAATAAAGTGTTTGTTTTAAATACCATTTTAAAGCCCTGTTTACAGACTCTGTATCCATAAGGTTTGTAGTCTTTAAAAAATTGACGTTACAGAAACAGATTGCTCTGTCTACGAAGTCCTGATCCATAAGTCATTAGTCCGCATCACTTTGTAAGAGTTGGATCAACTTTTTGCCTTTCTAAGGACTACTCCATACAGATAGATAGACATGGAGAACCAATCGCTGTTTAGTAAATATGTGTTTATCAAAATTAAAGTACCAATGGTAGTGAAAGGATGCTTTGCATTGGAAAAATAAACAAAATGAACTGATGGTTTTAAGTGTATAGCTATTTTAGAAATGTGTTTCTGAAAGACTAAAAATCTTGGGAAGTGTGGACAGTTGGAAACAGTTTTTTGGAGGTTGGAGGGAGGGAGATAACCATTTTGTTTGAACATACTTCAATTTTACTTTATGATTGGTCATATTAGTTACTATAAATCTAAAGCCATTTACACACAGATCTATGGGAATCATATTAAAAGTACAATTATTTCCTTTGTTTACATTCAGAATACTTAATGGGGATTAAATTGTTAGGGACCTTTATGGAGCTAGGAACTATGGATATTGTTATTACAAAATATATAGAAGAAGCTTTACACTGCCCCAAATAATACCTAAAACATTTAGTTTGTACTGGAAAAATAGCTTATAAAATGTTGATGTTTAGTTGCTTCTAGCATATTTTGTATATACATTATCAATGTAAGGAAGGTAAAAATCATCATTCACTAAGAAAGATTGAAAGAAAGGAATTTTTTTAAACATTGTCAGGGAAGTATGGAAAAGTCAGATAACTCTATAACAGAAATCTAATCCACTTAACTTTATATCTTTAAAATAATAACAAATTCAAATTTGTAAATGTTGGTTGCAAAACAATCAATAACATTAACTCATGATGAAGGTGTCACACACGGCCATATCTTCAGTCTAAGTAGAACTATATAGTGGCAACACTGGAAGGAAGTGATGCTAATATGTTTAACATCAATTAATTAAAGATGCTAAGAGCAACTAGTCTTGTGGGTCCCTTGAAAAACACATCACAACAAGTATTAGATTAGATTAAAAAATAATGTGTATCTAAACAGTTGTCTGTTGAGTGATTATTATAAACATAATCCATACCAACTTAACCTGGCCTATTGTTGACATGTTAAAGGCTAGATTAACAGGGTGTCCAGCGACCTGGATAACCAGGAAAATAGGTAAAAGTCAGGGGAAAATCATGGAGTATAGGGAATTTGATCAAATTTCTGGAATTTTCACAAGTTCACTAAAAAAAATACACAATTCTTACTTACAATAGTCTAAATAACATGGTTCTTCCAGTGAATACACACCACATCTCTTTTAACACAGTTGAACATATCCATCTTAATTCTCAAGGTCAACAGGTGATTTTTGTATCTTTATGCCGCTCTATCACACATTTTAAGACAAAGTTGAGGCATTTTTATACACCTGCGTGATAATTTGATTACTTTATAGGAAGAAGAAACTCATAAAAAAGGTGTCTTACAATTTTAAATTGTACGTGTGTAAAGCAACCTTTTAATGTCCTAAGTATGATTTCAGTGAAATCTAACTTGGATCGTACCACCCAACAGCCTACATTATTATAGGCTGATATCCTTTGACCACTTCATAGAGTGACACAATTTCAAAGTTTGTAAGCCTTATATGTAAACATTTTTTTACTACATCAAACTGCGATTTTAATAAAATAATGTTTGAAATTTATAGTGGCTGGAAAAGTTGTAAATTGGCTCTGAAAAACTTGGAAAATTCAGGGAATTTTAAAATACATTTTGGCTGGACACTCTGGGCTTAAGTTTGTCTAGGTTATTTTTGTATTAACGTGAATATATGAGCAACAGATTTCTTATTTTGTATCCACATTCTCACACTGTTTACTAATGTTCAGATGCTTGTCTGAGTGCACTTTGTTTTGTTCATAGATTAGTGATTACTCAGTGCAAATGCAGAGATATGTTTTTTACAAGACTTGCAGAAAGGCTCATAAGAGTGTGTACTTTCTCAATAGATGGAATGATTGACCTAATGTATTTTACTCGCAGCCATTTCTTTCTCCAAGATAACAACTCTGCTTCAAGAATTCACACATAAGATTCTAGAGATGGGGAAAAACTGTGATTTTACGATATCAGTGAATACAGTGACTGTGATTTTAAAATATCAGTGATTTATACCAGTGATTTTTCACTGTTAGTATTTAGCTGCTGTCCGAGTAGGCGCGTACAATCGAGTATCGAGTATGGAGTATTTCTGAGTACTGGGTATTTACTCGAATAATCCCATGACATTCGGTTGTCGGTTGGAACTTGAAAGGAGAACTAATTACTTGGAAGTTTGGCGGCTTGCAATGGAATTCGATACTTAAAGACTTAACATAAGCTCTTTTTGTCTGCACTCGGCACTGACATTGACATTATTGACATACAGCTACCTAATCTCCGGGTTTCGTGTTGCCTGACTAATGTACAGTCAATACAAAAGTATGTGTTTTAAGAAGTTTAATACAATTGAAAAATAGAGAAATAAAATGTTATTTAGTATTTTATAGTGAAATGTTATGTAATTTGTGTTATGTGATTTTTTTCTTAGCCTACTTTTAAAAAGAATCTGAAATGTGATTTACTTAGTAAGCTTGCTTTTGAATTTTTCTCTTAACAACAAAGTCATTTTTACATAGCAATCTTATACTATTTTTGATAAATGAGCTCTAAGAGATCAAGTGTTTTAAATAGAAATAACACGTAAAACATGCCAGTCAATAAGGTCGATTCTCAATTAGTTGGTAGAAAATAAAAGAATAACAAAGGCCATGAAGCGAGTATTTATTCGAGTGTCTAGAAAAAGAAGCAATACTAGCTCCGTAGCTCGAGTATTGCGAGTATCTCCTATCACTGATATCTCAATCACCGATACTTTTGAGATCGACTAACTGGGAGTATCAGTGATCAAATGGTATCGGTGAAAAAAATCACAGTCAGTGATATATCGCCCATCTCTATAAGATTCCTTTATAACCTTCTTGGAATAGAGCTGTACAATACTCCCATGCAGACAAAACGCAATCACCTATACCAGGGTTTCTATCATCCGAGCAAATTGGAATTAGCCGGGAATTTTAAATGGTCGAGGAAAACAGGAATAAGTTGGGGAATTTTTAAGTTAACACCCCCCCCTCCTCAGAAAATGTTGTTTCTCAAAATATGAAATATAATAATCTTCATAAAATCAGTCGATAACAATGTGATTCAAATTTTTTTTGTAGCTGTGTAATATATTTAATAATTTTTTAATTTTTAATAGACTGTTATTACAAATTAAAAAGCATGTTTATTTAAATTTTAAAACTTATTTTTATACTGTATATAAAAAAGAGTAATAATAAATATGGGAGACGCGGTGAGTAAGGAAGGGCATGACATACTTTTGAGTCGGGAATTTTAGGAAATAATCAGGGAAAAAGTTGGGTGTTACATTGCTCAAGTTGAGTAGACACCATTCAGGGAAAAAGTTGGGTGTTTCATTGTATAGTCTCTTAAGGTGTGGCAGAAGGGAGCGCGAGTAATTTTACAGTTCTTATAGCACTACATTTTTTTGCTCAAAATAAATCAAATATTCATCCAGTAGCAACATAGAGTTTAGTTTTATGCACATGCTTATATCAACAGATCTTGAATATCTATCAAGGATGTTCTGGAATTTTGTCAAAACTTTTTAAATAAAGAGAGAAAGTTTTGACAAAATTTCAGAACAGCCTTGACATATTCAAAATCTGTCGATATTAGCATGTGCAGAAAACTAAATTCTATGTTGCTACTGGAGAAATATTTTATCTATTTTGCCCAAATAAATTTAATGCTATAAAAACTGTAAAATTACTCGCACTCCCTTCTGCCATTCTTTAACATAATTTAGGGTAACTCTTCAGTCGGAAATTTGATAAGTTTGGGTAAAATATGATCAGAAGTAATAATGAATGAAATAAGTAAATACATAAACTCAAATACAATATGTTATGCACTTAATTTCCAAACACAAACTATAAAAATGTATGTTTTCACAATTCTATAATACATTAATATTTATGTAAAAATTAATTTAAATAACTGTGGGCACACTCACTACCTATATGTATTAGAGAGTACAAACTAAAGCTAAGTTTTCTAAACAAGTGGTTCCACGGCCTTAAAAGATTTTTTTTCTCTTCATGAGACTTCCCCAAATTATTTGGCTTCCAGGCCATGTGTAAAAAGTTTTATTATAGTAACCATTTTGATATATTTTACAATGAAAACTAATTGATTTTAGACTTTCCATATGACTCTTTTTTTTTATTAGTTTAGCTAAAAGAAGTTGTTTATTTCTACCTGATGAACTTCAATTACAAGCGAATACTTTAGCAAAGAAATAATATTTTAATTTTAAACAGTCTGCAAACACATTACAAAAATGAATTATCTTTCTCGAGTGTAAAGGCATACTTCATACAAAACATTATTATTGCTTAGATTAGACAACTAATGGTAAGCTTAATATACATTTCAAAATTTATTTTTATAAGCACATTTCTTGAATTGGGATATAAAACTGGGGTTTTGCAACATAATTTGGTGCACATTCAGGCATTAACTATATTTAGGTTTTGCTTCGCCCAATTACATTTATTTACCAACCCAACAACATAGTCTGGAGAAAGCTGAGCTGTAAATTGCACTAAGGCAGTGTGTGTGTGATTCACCAACATAGTCTGGAGAAAACTGAGCTGGAAATTGCACTAAGGCTGTGTGTGTGTGATTCACCAACATAGTCTGGAGAAAGCTGAGCTGGAAATTGCACTAAGACCGTGTGTGTCTGTGTTTGAGTGAGTGAGAGATTCACCAACATAGTCTGGAGAAAGATGAGCTGTAAATTACACCAAGGAAGGGTGAGAGTTTAATTCACATCCTCATCAGCCAGCACTGGGCAGCATGAATGTATTCTCACTAGTCTGCATTAAGGTAGTATTTTCTGGGCTCATTTTTGTCCCACTTTTTGACCTCAAGATGAACGAAATCATTTGGTTTGTAGATGTTGATTTGTGGATCTTCTTTTTTGCTGGTAGGACATGGAGCTTATAAGTAGTACTTGGCTAGACTCAAAGAAGATAAGAGAATTGAGGCTGAATGGAAGAAACAAGAGCAAGAAGATAAAGAGAAAATAAAAAACCAAAGTGAAGAGTTTCAAGCCAATAGGAAAGTTTTGGAAAAGAAATAGCAGGAAGCTAAAGAGGCAATACATAAAGAGAACCTGTTAGAAAAGCAAGAATCAGAAGCTAAAGAAGTTCAATCTTGCAAGACATTATTGGCAGAAGTGAAATAAAAGATTAAAAATGCAATTAAAATCAATGCTCGGAGGACAGGTTTGCAAATAGCTCAAATTATGCTAGAATTTGCAGGCAGGAGATTGTAAGAAAGTGACTCTGCTTTTGAGAAAATAAGAAACAAAAGCAAATTCAAAAGAGGAAGACAACAATGTTGGACTACTTTTGTGCAAGTCCCTATGAATCAAAGAAACCCAAAAACATCTGAAGAGTGATTAATTTATTTTTTGGCATAAAACCCGAACAAATATTTTTTTCACTATGGTGTTTCACAGATTAGTTTTTAAATATATTTTATCTTTAGGTTGAAGACATTTTATTTTAAACTATATTATCTTTTGATGATAATGAACATCATTATTTACTTTTCCTACTTTTTGACACCCAAATTATGCTACGAGGCCATTGTTTGTGTGGTTCGCATTCTTATCAGTCTGTCAATCTGCACAAAGGCAGTGTCTGTATGTGATTAACATTCACATCAGTCTGCACTTGGCAGTGTGTGATTCACATTCTTATTTCACTGCACTAAAGCAGTGTGAGTTTATGATCCACATACTAGTCAATCTACACTTAGTCAATGTCATTGTGTGATTCACATCCTAAGAAGACTATACTAGGGCAGTGTCAGTGTGTTATTCACACACTCGTTAAATACACATATGATACACACCCACATATTCACTCAGACCACAATTTTCTAGTTGCAAACATCTCTACAAACTTAAGAAAATCAAGATGATGGAACAGAAAAAGAAGATGATATTGTAAATAGAGAACCTCAACATTACACAACATATAGTTTAGANAAGTTCCGGAAAGGGTTTGGTAGGGGGGGGGGGGGGGGGGGGAATAGATGTTTTCATTGAAAAGTTAAGTGTTGAGGTATACACTATGGCAAAAAGAGTATATTGGAAACACAGAAGGAAAAGGTCGATAAGTTGAAACAGGAACCAAATAAAGCTGATAAGTCTAGGGAAGAGTATATAAACGAGAACTGCAATTAAATAATGGAATCACAAAGAATTGGCAGATATTACATGAAAAAGTAACTGGGATGACGGAATTCGAAAATAAATAGAATATTCAACAAGGAAGGTAATGAATGATTGGAAAGATGCACTAGTAGTTTAAGTGCATTGCATAAAATAATTTAAGGATAAGGACAATATATCAAATTTATGGAACTAGAACTAAACGAAGAAATGGACGATGATGAAAAGGGATCTAATATACTTAAGAGTTAGATAGAAAAGACACTAAAGAGATTAAATCAGAATAAAGATTCATAGGCCTACTTATTTAATAAACACGCGATGTCACACAGGAGAATAGCCCCAAGACTCCCTACAAGTGACAATGATTGCACCACTACTGAAGAAAAGAAAGCCAAGAAATGGAGTGACTATAGGACTGTCAATTTTATATCACATGTGACAAAGAGAGTAGTTAAAATACTCGCTTAAGGTCTATAAAATAAGATAAAAGATGTATTAGAAGACCAATTTGGTTTTAGCAACGTAAAAGGAACCAAAGATGTCATTGGATCATTAAGGATAGTATTAGAAAGAATCTAGACAGTATGGGCCAGTTTCATAGTCAAATTTAGTACGCCTCAAGTGCGGCGCTACACTAAATACAAGACGACACCTACCTAAACCAGAATGGAATGGGCCGTTCTCGCATAGTAAACTGGCTCATTCCATTCTGGTTCAGGTAGGTGTCGTCATGTACTTAGTGTAGCGCCGCACTTGAGGCGTACTAAATTTGACTATGAAACTGGCCCTAAGAGAGATGTGTACGTGCCTGTTTCATCTACTGGACATTTGACCGAGGAAATTGGAAGAATCTGATAAAGATACTTGAGGAAATAGGAATTGACCAGAGAAATAGAAGATTAATATGAAACTTATAGATGAAGCAAAGAGTAAAGGTATGATTGGCTGTAATGAACACTGATCGCAGGGAGTTAGGAAGAGCAGTAAAGACAATAGCGGATTTAGGTTTGAGGACGCCCTAGGCCTGAGACGATATGGCGCCCTTTTTTTTTGTAACAGTATATATATATATATATATATACATATATATGTGTGTGTGTGTGTATAAAATAATGAAAATAATAACAATAATAATAAATCTAATTCAAGTATAAATTAAACATTTATTTTTTTAACATAACAATTAAATATAGAATTAATAATAAATTGCTTGTAATTAAAATATACATTATTTTTATCTGATTAATCATATAATAAATTNGTATAAATTAAACATTTATTTTTTTAACATAACAATTAAATATAGAATTAATAATAAATTGCTTGTAATTAAAATATACATTATTTTTATCTGATTAATCATATAATAAATTTTTTTCTTGCTTTCGTCCGTGCGAAAATATCAATGACCTCCTCATACTTAATTTCTTGAACCAATTGTGCTTCAATGGTTAGTAATGCAAGTGCATTTAGTCTGTCTTGTTTCATACTTGCACGCAAATAACTTTTCACTCTTTTCAGAGTGGAAAATGATCTTTCTCCAGAACAATTTGTTGGCGCCCCTCAAAATTTGCTGCCCTAGGCCCGGGCCTCACGGGCCTAAGCCTAAATCCGCTACTGAGTAAGGAAGAGATGTTGTTTAGCACCAATTCTTTTCACCATGTATGGAGAATGGCTTACTAAGAAAGCTTTGGAATGATTTGGAGATTTCAAATTAGGGGAACATAGGAAAAGTACAATGGGATTCGCAGATGACTTAGTAGTGCTGGCAAAGGAAGAAGAAAAGCTTCAATAAATGACAAACTAGTTGAAACTGAAGCGTGTATGGAATGGAAATTGACATTGATAAATTGAAGCTAACGAGAATGACTATCATACTGATCATGAAGATGAAGAAACTGGTGAAATGTGTTAGATATAAATCATCGCTTTTTTTATGGAGCTGAAACATGGACCCTGTTGGAAAAAGAGAAAACATATTTGTAGTGCTGAAGGAGAATAGAGAGGATAAATTTGACGGATTGGGTGATTTATGAAAATGTTATAAGAGCAAGTGAAAAAACCATTCTGCATGTAACTATACTAAGGCGAGCTGGATGAGTCACATGAAAAAAAAATTACTTATTGAATGATGACCTAGAAGTAAAAATGAAATTTAAAAAGGGACTAGGAAAACTACAAATGCAACTGATTGATAACTTCAAATAAGGAAATCAGATAAATCTTCATAGAATATAAAAGGAAACTGCTCATAGGACATACTGGAAGAGAATTTGGACAAGGCACTAGCTAGACCTTTTGTAAGTTAAAACACCTACATACTGAAGTGAAATATTAATTTTTATGACTTTTCCTAGAAACTACAAAAATATAAGCCATGCATCTAATATATTCATATATCATCCTCATGTTTAATTCATGCACACACACATTTTTCATTTTCAGATCTAAAACTTATGGACAATAATTTATTCATTTTCCGAAGAAGAAAAATCAAAATCTAGTTATTTTTTCTAAGCCAGCCATGCCACTTAAGCACATGACTTACTAGTTTTCCCTTCTTTGTTTGATACAGGCACATTGTGGAACATGAGGGGCCCCGAGCCCTGTTCAAAGGCCTCGGCCCCAACCTTGTGGGCGTGGCACCTTCCCGGGCCATTTACTTCTGTGCATACTCTCAGTCCAAGAGTTTTCTCAATTCTGTGCTCACACCAGACACTGCCATAGTGCATGTGTGCTCGGCATCTTGTGCAGGTCAGTACTACTGCCTGCATTTTCACACTACTTGAAAACAAACACTATGGAAAGGAGATTGGAAAATTTGTAGCTATACACACATTTCATTCAAACGGTTTTTTTAAAGTGAAGTTTTGAGTTTTATTCTCATGTTCAGTAGTTTTTTCTATGTTATTTCTTAGAGTATCGTTGTTTGAAATATTCTAACTTAGAGTAACATTTAAGAATTAAATAGTCGCTATTATTTATGCTTTTAGTGAGGAATTCTCCGTCTAGATATCATTTTCTGAAAGTTAAAAAATTACACCTGGACACTGGTTCGATTCCCGTGTCCAGGTGTCATTTTTCAACTTTCAGAATATGATATTTAGAGTAGCATTTTGAGAATGTGCTTATATTTTAGCCCCACTTTGTAGTAAACCGACGTGTTATGGGAATATCTGTCTATTCTTTCCCACTAGTTGTGGTTTTGATATAATATTGAAGTTTGTTCCCTGGTGCACCATTGTGCTTAGTTAAAATTGTTCATAACTGTAGCAATCACATATTTGTATAGTAGGATGCCAATAAGAAGGAACTTTTAGAAAATACAATCACATATTTATGATGCCAACATTGTTAAGAGGCCGGTCAACACTTGTTTACCCATCAAAACATGGTAATAATAAATAAAATATTGTGACAAAACCGTTCTATGGATTTTA